>JAHBOF010000249.1:0-95477 GCA_020736565.1 Coprinopsis sp. MPI-PUGE-AT-0042 | reverse complement strand
GTATCAGAGATAACATGGAGGCATTCGTATGGGAGCCTAGCCTGGTGAAGGTCAATGCCATTAGCAGCGCATCGGAGGCTGCCTGCCTTATTCTGAGCGTCGACGAGACGATCAAGAACCCTCAAAGTGAATCTGTGAGTACCTTGCCTTTGCGGAAGCAAATCGTGAATTGACCCTCTACATGTAGCAAAATCCTGGGCCACGTGCTCCACCAGGACAGCCCAGAGGGCGTTAAGAGGGCGAGGTCGTGGCATGGGCCGTCGGTAAATTCACGAATTAGACTTCAGTGTTGATAATATCCAATCTACATATCACTTTGAGAACCAGAAGCCGCGCCTTTCGCTAAGGGGTCGATCGTGATCGGACAAGCACGACATTGTGAGGTACCAAGCTTCACAGATGGGGACAATGTCCGTGGTGCGTGCTCTATTCTTGAGAAACGCCATCGCTATCAGGCTTAAAATAGTAGCCAGCAGACCTAAAAAGGCAATTGACTTGAGCTCACCGCGCCAACAAATCGCGCCATCTCAGAAGCACTCAGCGTAATGTCCAGGGCCCCGTACGCCATCATAGAACAATGCTATTATTGAGCACTATCGGGTGCATATGCTATCTTGCTATAAATTGCGCTATAGTATCTCTCCCACCACTCTCGTACGCCCCCTGAGATAACCCACCATGTCGACCACGCTCCTGAAAGGCTACAACAAGCCTTCGCAGGCCGAGTCGTCTGCATCCTCGGATGAGAGCAGCTCTATCAAGAAGGCGGAAGTCAACCACGAAAAGGTTGCTCCTCTTGGTGCTCCTCTTGGTGCCTCTTGGTGCTCCTCTTCCAGAGCGAGCAGGGAATCCTTTCACGAACGTCTTTCGCCGGGGTCATCAAGTTGAACTCGACGCAATAGCAACCCAGCCTTCAGTGTTCGATGACCCCACGTCACTGGAGGCTTATCGGCCACCCCCGCAATACGAAAACGCACATCGCTTTGACCCCAATGCTCGGTGGACATGGCGCGAGGAAGTGGTATGGGACTTTCTGGTCTTCGTGCAGTCAATAACTGACACTCTGATTATAGAAAATAGTCCGCAGGATTGACCTTAGAATCATGATTTGGGCTGCAATCATGTTCTTTGCTCTCGACCTGGACCGTAGTAACATTTCTCAAGCCAATGCTGATAACTTCTTGAACGACCTTGGCCTCACGACCAATGACTTCAATCTAGGCAACACTCTTTTCCGGTTGTCCTTCCTGCTTGCCGGTAAGTAAGAGCTTTTAGGTATGCTTCTCTACCAATTCTGACTAGGATTTAGAGCTTCCATCTCAGCTCGTCTCAAAGCGCGTTGGACCTGATGTCTGGATTCCCTGCCAGGCGCGTACTCTACCTGTACGAGTCTGCATTGTGTATACCTAACCTTTGTCTTCAGATGGTCCTATGGAGTACCGTGTCCTTCTCGCAGTTCTGGCTCAACGGCCGCACATCGTTCCTCGTTTGCCGATTCCTCTTGGGATTCATGCAAGGAGGCTTCATTCCCGATGTTGTGTTCTGTATCTCTCTTATTTCTACACGAAGAAAGAGTGTAAGTCGTCTATGCTGGATAATTTCTTTCGGTGCTTACCCCAACCTTAGTGCCCATTCGGATGGCGTACTTCTGGCTTTCGAATTACGCTGCAGACATCATCAGTGCCTTCCTGGGCACTGGTATCCTTAGGATGCGTGGTCTTGGAGGGAAGGAAGGGTGGAGATACCTCTTTTTCTGGAGGGTATCTTCACCCTGGCCATTGGTATCGCGTCTTTCTTCCTCATGCCGCCGGGTCCCACACAGACCAAGGCTTGGTTTAGGCCGAAGGGCTGGTTTGACGAGCGGTATGATGGTCTATGCTTTCAATCGGGGCGATTAACTCACAGCTATCAAAGACAGGAAGTTATCATGGTCAACAGGGTTCTCCGCGACGATCCCACCAAGTCCGACATGCACAACCGGGAGGGTCTTTCTATCACGATGATCTGGCAGGCCTGCTGCGATTGGAGGTTGTGGCCAGTTTATGCACTTGGACTTGTTCATATGATGCCCGTCGGCCCACCTCAGACCTATCTCACCTTGTCCCTCCGCAACCTCGGCTTCAGCACGACAGAAACAAACCTTCTGACGATACCTTCAGTGGTCATCGGGGCGCTGATGTTGCTTTTCACGGCGTATTTCAGCGAGAAGACCAACAGTCGAGTGTCCGCCACGATTATCCTACAATTATGGGCTCTGCCGCTTCTGGTCGCTCTCTATACCTTCAACGAGTCAACTTCACAATGGGTCTATTTCGCCGTCGTCACATTGGTCACTGGATTCCCTTATGTCCATCCTATCCAAGTCGCTTGGGCGTCACGAAATTCATACAGTGTGCGAACACGGTCCGTCTCGACAGGTTATTATCACGAGCAATGAGTGCTAAACTTTGCTTAGAACTGTCTCCGCTTCCCTGTACAATATGTTTGTTCAGGCCGGTGCCATCGTCTACGCCAACATCTACCGTACTGACGACAAGCCTCTCTGTGAGTGCATACTCCCACCGCCGTATGCAGTAGACTGATTTATCTACAGACAAGGGGGAAACAGGGTGCTCATTAGCATCACGTGCATGAACATTGCGCTTTACATCTTCACCCACTTCTTCTACAAATACATCAACCACCGGAGAGACAAGATCTGGAACGCCTGGTCCGAAAAGGAGCGAGAAGATTACATTGAAAACACCAAAGATGTCGGAAACAAGCGCATGGATTTCAGGTTCGCATACTAGGCACTTGTAAACGCATGCCACGGAAACTCGTCGATTTTCATTACATGTACATGTAACCTCCTGTTGGATCACACTTGGTAATATGATAATAATATTACATACAGCACTGTAACTAGAACAGCTCGAACGCTGTCCATACTGGTATTACCTTGCCCTCGACGTCTACATCTACCCACCTCTTCCAAGTCTCGTCAATGTCGCCCATGTCATTAACGTCGCCAAATGCGTCCTCCCAGCTAAGGCCGATAGCAGCGAGGCGACAAAAGTTTGAGCTGTAAGGTGTAAGGAAGGGCGCCGTCAGCATAGGAAGTGAGTCAGACTTGAGAAGGGGGGGCTAACCTCACGCTGCAAACAGTAGCATCGAGCAACATCGCTTCGCGTTCCGAGTCCCAGAGGCCCGAAATCAAGGCCAAGTCGACAAGGGCTCCTCTTGTAAGGGATACGCGTTTCTTCAGAGGCAAAAGGCCAAACGGCTTCTGGCTGTATTCTTTATCACTTGCGATGGACTTAAGGTCTGGGAGTTTGCTGTCCTTCAGACTGAAGAGAGGGCCATGTACCAGCGAAGCGAATTGCTTGATAGAGTCGGGTGAATCAGATGCAAGGTAAACGGCTGGAGCTATGTCTGACGCCTCCTCATGAAGTCGTTTCCATGTCGCCGTGACAGCCTCTGCGTAGACTTCGGTTGGTATAGGCTTCTGGTGGTATTTCCAACCCATGGGAATCCTATCGCCTCGACGTATGTGCACGCCAACGTAAACCGCGGCCGAGGTGGCCGTCTCGTCGTGTGCAGGAAGCTCGTACTGAGTAGTAAACGCCTTGGTCAATTCCTGCTTGGCCAGGTTGATAAGCTTGCGACTGTGAGCGTTTGGTCGGATCGTTTCTAGAAACGAGTAACGCGATTTTTCATATATCGGCTTGAGCCTGTTGAGATCGTGCCCAAACCTGAAGAATGGCTGGTTAGACGCAATTAGACAAGCTGCGATTCAAACTCACGGATTTTCGTAGTTGTCACTAAAGCCATGCCCGAGGTGAAACTTTGCCGTTACCGAGTTGACCACCTGCACAAAGGCATAAGTCAGTTCTAACACATCATTCAACGAGAGTACTGCGTACCCAGTGTCTACAAAGATGTGTTAGGCTGATAGTCATGCGTCCCTGATGTTGTGGTACTCCACTTTGCGGTCCTGGACAAGCGGCAAGTGCTGGAGCGCAGACCAATCTATCAGGCCCCAAGTCTCACCCATCGGTTCAGTCACTTACCTTGCGCTGGGGGAGGTTTACAGCCAGGTTCAGGCCCTGGCTGTCCTACTCGAACGTCTTCAAAATGATCCAACCACCTGCCACGGTTCCAGTAGGTATCATCCACAAAGAACGTTTTATTGCGCTTGACAACGTTTAGGCCTTGTAGATAACGATGGATACGATACGCTCACCTCTCGGGCCAGTGCTGCTACTTGAGCCATAAGAGCAAGGTCTGCTGCAAGACCGACTCTCTCCATCCAGCATATAGGTCATGCTTCCCAGAGCACACCCCTTCCTCTTGCTTCTGCCCATGACTTTGATCATGGGCCTCCATAACCTTACCTGGCATCACGTCCCAATATCTCCCGTGCGGCATGAAATTCGACATCAGCTTGTTGCATTGGTCAAAGTACTCCAACGGGCGCTTAGGGACGTTTCCTGGCTCATTCCATGTTGCAAACTGCGGCTGGAAACCTCCAAAGCTGTCGAGATCGAGACCGAGGTATCTGTGCAATGAATCTGGTCTTGTCCATGAAATCACGACCAATAGGAGTAGAAGCCCTGCAAGGAGGATGCCGGCTGTCAAGAGGAACCGGGAGACGTGTGAGAGGGGGCTTCCCGATGATAGTCCTTCTTCGCGGACTTGACTCCTGGGCGGAAGTCAGCGCTTTGCGAGGAATGTAGGAGAGGTGCAGATTGCTGCTGAGACAGAGAGCCTTGCATGTCCTCCCACTCGACTCCGTCGCTGACCTGCAGCTTTGCGAATGTGTCATCCCCGTTGTCGTTACCCGCCCTCGAGTGAGGTGTGCGGGGCGTTAAGGATGTGTAGTCGTCATGGCTCGGCACTGCTGAGCTGAAATTTGAGAGGGGGTCTTGGACGGGACATCCAGCAGGTGAGGGGAGAAGAGAACGTCGATGGGCGCTGGCCTAGACGACCGTGGCATTGCTATGATTGAGGGCAACACTCTACATCAAGCAAAAGGATCCGTGTCTGTCGTTCGGCGCATTTACAATGATGGCATTGAGAAAGTCCGATAATGTTACATCGAAGCAGTCGTTACAAGTCGTACTGTCATATAGTCACAGTCCATTCAAATTATCGAAGAGAAAAGAAATGATAGAGCCGAATTGACTACTTGTCTTCTTGATCTGGGTTCTGGTAGTCGGGGTCGGGAGTTGCTTCGGGCATAGCAGGAGTGTTGGGTGGGCCCGAGGGTACGCCAGGGGAGGGAGGGGGGGAGGAGGGTGTGGCTGCCTCGGCACGCGCAACCGTCGTGGATGGTGATATCAGGAAGGACGAATCTGAGGATCCTTCGTCGGCATTAGCTGCTTCTGCGTCGGCACCAGGGGCGGAAATGCTGGTCGGGGTAGCGTCGCTTGACTGTGCTTGCGTGCTGGAGCTTCCGTCAACTGCCATGCCAGCGACAGCGCTTTGAAGAGGGGGCCGGAGCCATCGAGGGGATCCCACCCACGGCTCCAGTAGGCAAAGGAACAGGTCCTACCGAGCCGGGAAGGACTCCGTTGAGCGCGCCAGAGACAGTATCGACGGCACTTTGCAAACCGGGCAAGATCATCGTCGGATACGCTGAAGGATTCTGCGGATGCACTGTCGGGAGGGGGACATTCCTTGACCAGCAAGGCTTTCGCCAAGGGTCCTACTACAGGTAATCCAGCGAGGATATCGCTGACCATTCCCGACCCTCGTTCCTCTGGGACAGAACTGAGACACGACAATAGACAGGAGAAAAGAAGCCGCATACCGAGGTCTCGCTTGTTAACGCCATCGCCTCCGTCCTCGTCCATGCCAGGAATCATGTGCTGCTCGGTTGACTGCTACTCTGGGAGGAGTCTACATCGCTCGAGGTCTCGCCCGTGCCGGTAGGAGCAGCAAGCGTCGATGAAGACGAGGAGATGGCAAGGGTCGCAAGGATGATGGAAGAGCTGGCAGGTATCTTCATTCTGAAGGATAATGGCGCTGGGAGGATATTGAAAGCGACCTGGCCTTGAAAAAGGGTATGTGGTGAAGGTTCAGCGAGACGGGGTCCGTGTCTCAACCCCTGCCGCCCGCCAAAGAATATATAGAGGGACATAGGAGTGATTTGGTTCCAGACTGGCTGACAAGCATTGGTAATGCGAAACCAGCGCACGTCCGGGGGACTCCACCGAGGAATGAGCTGCATGGCCAAAGTGACGAATTCAAAGGGCAAGGAAGGAGTGTCACCCTAGTGGACATCTCGAGGGGGTATGGGTTGGCAGGGCGTCATCTCATGCCCTGCCTCTGTGGTCCATCTCCCACAGTTCACCGTCTTCCCTCTGTCTCCGGGAGAAACGAGCCTGGCGGTTTGGAGGCTGGGAAGGGTTGTTTATCCAGCCGGACAAAGAGCTCAGAACGGAGATTCCGAGGCAAGATGACAGAAAGCACCAAAAGAGAGCAGCCGTCCTGCAGTGACTCGTATGTGAGCTGAGCAGGAAAGACGGAATTCAGAACCTACATGAATAGAGCAACGATGATCATCATGAGGATAAGAGAACCAAAGTCCTTCTCGGCTGGTGGCTCCATGAGCGTGAATAGGCGAGCGCTTAACGGTCTTCCCGAATTACCGGGTCCCATTCGTTGCGCGGAGTTTGAATTAGTTGATGCGGCTTCTTCCAGCGCACAAAACAAACTTAAATCCGATTGTGCTTCGTGGCCCCCAAACATCAACTCGCAGCCAGCGAAAAGAAGTACGGTGTGAGTTTTCTCGAGTTACCAGACGGCTGGAAACACTGACGGAGAACATGATCTCGTAGCCCCTCCGTGGTTGCCGTGAGCCTGAGAATTCAACCCAAATCCACGGAATCGGTTTGCAAAGGTGATATCCATTGTCTTGGGTCAAAGCGCCCATTGGCCTGGACAGCCAGTGTTAACTAACGATTACCGACCTCTTTTCCAGTGACAATGAACAATGGTCAGGCTACCGGAAGCTCTGCTGGAGCAGAACTAGTGGCGTCTACGGTATGCCCATTTTTTGGCGTCGACATGAGGCCATTTTTGCTGACGTTGTCTCCCTCCGTTATCAATCCAGTCCGCTGAGCCCGTTTTTGAGGACCTTGAGCGAACGTCTTCTACGGACTCTCAAGCCCGGTTACTACCCGACCCTTATCAGTTTAGAGATAAGCTCGTCGATGAAGAAACTTTGTCAGGGCTTCGCAACCGTAAGAAAGGGAAGCACGTAGCGAACTTCCACCTACGGCAGAATGATGTAAGAGCACCCGCGTTCAAGTTCGCTGCTTCACGAGGTCGCGACTGAGAGGGCATGACAGCTTATCCATTCGCTGCTCAAGCCTATGGAGCAGCATACAGAAGATGCCCACGCTGAAGAAGAATCAACTCGTCTGTCTGTGAGTCACTCACTGCCATGCTTTGGTATATTGACATGCCCGATTCTGATCCACTTTATCATACTAGGTGAAGATAGCTGTTTATGCAAGCCTGTACTCGAACCTTGTACTTTGTGTACTTCAGCGTATGTAACTTATCCCTTCGTTGGGCATGAGGTTGACGTATCTTTCCTTCAGTCTACGCTGCCATTTCTTCGGGATCACTGTCCCTAGTGGCAACGGCAATAGATTCTGTGTTCGATATCGGGAGCAACTTTATGTTGTGGTGGCTTCATCGAAAGGCGCTCGCCTTGGATCTCAATAAATGGCCGGTCGGTGGTGCTCGACTGGAAACCATTGGAAATATCATCTATGGTAAGGCGCCTATACAAGCCGTCACATTTCGATTCACTAATACACCTCTAGGGTTTTTGTGAGTCCTCCGGAGTTGCCAAGTAGGCAAGTTTCTCATTGAACTCGGATAGGATGGGAACCGTCAACTTGATTGTCGTCATTGAGTCTGTAAGGACTTTGATCTCGAAGCAAGGTGACGAACTTCGAGAATTCCATCTACCCTCTATCATCGCGGTCGCAGTGGCTCTAGGTGAGCTCGATATTCACTCCGGATGTCTCAAGCTCACATCCACTTCCAGCCGTCAAACTGTCCCTATTCATATATAGCTTCTCGATTAGGAAACAGTCAAGCCAGGTTCAGGTCCTTTGGGAAGACCACCGCAACGACGTCGTTGTGAATGCATTTGGTGCGTATCAGGGCTTCCCCAGACTGTTGAACGCCTATCTGACAGTGGATAGGTATCCTCATGTCCACCGGTGGCAGTAAACTGAGATGGTGTAAGTGTGCCACCTGGTTTCTAGGAATTCCTCCGTTACTGAAAGTTGCCTAAGGGCTTGACCCCGTCGGAGCGATGATCGTAAGAAGCTCTTTCTCGCGTATCCAACCTTGAGCTGATTATATTCGGTAGATTGGCTTCGGAATCATCATATCCTGGACACGAACCGTCTGGATCCAATTTGAACTCCTGGCCGGAAAATCTGCAGCACATGAGTTCATCCAGCTCGTGATTTACAAGGCTGCGACATTCAGTGACGAGATAAAGCAGATCGACACCGTCCGAGCATACCATGTGAGTGAATTGCTATCTACCTTCTCCGAGTTCATGAGCGCTAAGTGATCCGTTTCCAGAGCGGCCCTGTGAGCATTTCTCTTTCTCTTTCCAGGGGTTCCTTCTCATTGCCAATTTGCAAACACAGAGTTATTTCGTCGAGGTGGACATCGTCATGGACGCAAACACTCCGCTATGGAAGGCACACGATCTCAGCCAACAGTTGCAAGACAAGATCGAGACTCTGCCCGACGTCGAACGCGCTTTCGTCCATGTTGATCACGAAACCAGTCATCAACCGGTGCGTCATTTCGCTTGACATTGACGATGAATAGGTCTGACGAATTTGAATGTCGCTTAGGAACATCGGAAAGTAGCCAAGCAAGCCATCTAGCACTCTATGACGACACTGTCCATATGATCTTTTTTCTGTAGTATCTACGTTACAGCCATCCGGAGTACAATGGTGTTTTTCCTCGGCATCCTGTACACTACTGGACTGAAGAAGCTTTTGCTGATATTTGAAGGGAGATCCAGATGCTATGACGTTGATAATAATCCGCTTCCGACGGTGCTCTGCAATTCATCGTCATCCCTGGGCAGCACGGGCGCAGAGGGCGCAGAAATCGAGGTACCTAGCCCCTATCCTCAAATGGTTGATGATCAGAAACGCCGGCATGCTTGAACCCAACCCGTTGCAAAGCCCTCCTTGCTCCCCTTCCAAATTTCTTGACCTAGGTCATTCTCTTTCTCTCCCCCTGTTCTAGCTCTCGACTTATGTGAGCATGGAAGCCCTCAAATATGTCTCAACTTCTCATTTAGCGCATTAGATTCGGAGCACAGCACAGGAGGCTGGCATCTCAGACGGACGAGGCGCCTACTAACCCACTCGACGCGACACACTACTTCCTTCGCTCCCTTAAGCTTTGACATTTGCAACAAACACCATGGTATGCGGTTACTGGGCTACACCGTAGCGATCGGCTGAGATCTTGCGCGGCGATTAGGATGCTCGCCACCAGGACCCAGAAGAGTTCTATGTCAAGCAGGACAGGATTGGTCCGTACAATGACACTATCTGGATCGGAGCGGCTAGCTGACCGGGCTATCATAAATCTCAGGAAAGGGCTCGTTTGGAGAGGTCTACAAAGGGTGTGTCTCTGTGCCCCTGTCCATTGTAAAAAGTCGCTTGACTTGTGACCATCGTGTAGCTATGACAAGCGAACCCAGAAGACGGTTGCCATCAAGATAATCGACTTGGAGAGCGCAGAGGACGAGATTGAGGATATCCAACAAGAGATTCAAATACTGTCCCAATTGGACTCACCCCATGTCACAAAGTGCGTTCCTAGTAGCCACGTCTGCGACGCCTTACTCATTCGGTTGCGGTAGATATCACGGTTCTTATCTCAAAGGCTCCCACCTATGGATTGTCATGGAGTGCGTTGTCTTTATTGCGCAAGCTTCAGCTCGCTCATTCACTGCAGATATTGCTCGGGGGGCTCATGTTCCGATCTGGTAGGCTGTCATTGCTCTATATCCTCGGCCAGTATACTAATTCTTCGCAGATGAAGCCTGGGGTCTTCAGAGAAGAATACATTGCCATTATAATTCGAGAACTATTGCGCGGCCTTGAGTACCTTCACTCGGAAGGCAAGCTACATCGCGACATTAAAGGTAATGGGTATTGCCAATTCAAACCATACCCTCCCTAACTCCTTCGTCAGCTGCAAACATTCTCCTTTCTGCGAACGGCGATGTCAAGCTTGCCGACTTTGGTGTTTCTGGCCAGCTTTCTGGAACACTGTCCGCAAAGAAAAACACATTCGTCGGAACACCGTACTGGATGTCCCCTGAGGTCATCAAGCAGAGCGGGTATGACCACAAGGCGGACATTTGGAGTTTGGGTATTACTGCGATCGAATTGGCAAAAGGAGAACCACCGTATGCTGAGTTGCATCCAATGAAGGTACGCACGGAACCCGTTCAGAGTCGTCTGGCTTCGGCTAAGAAGTCCAAAACAGGTTCTCTTCCTCATCCCAAAAAATCCCCCACCAACACTTGAGGGGAATTTCTCGAAAGCGTTCCGGGAATTCGTCTCATACTGTCTCCAGCGAGACCCTAAAGAAGTATATTTCAACCCCGTGTGCCATGCAACACCTGAACTGACGCTGTTGTTAGCGACCTTCAGCACGAGAATTACTCAAACACAAATTCGTTCGAATGGCGAAAAAGACAAGCTACCTCACAGAGCTGATTGAACGACATGAACGTTGGAAAGCCGACGGAGGTGATAGAGGCGGGGACGATGATGACCGGGGGAGACATGCTGCTGATGAGTGAGTGCATCCTTCCCGCGTACAGTAGTCAGTCCTAACATTTCCCTCAAGCATGTCTAATGGCGACCCTGACGATATGTGGGACTTTGGCACCGTACGCCACAGTGGAAAAACGATTGGGCGTAGCTCTGTTCGTGCAGCTGGTCCTCCGCTGACCTGGGAGAATGATGGACGTGAGCCAGAGGAGTACTCAGGATCCCGTCATAAAAACATCGGATCTGGAGGTTCCATTCGCAGCTACAGCACAGCGAAGAATGTCTCATCCGCAGCGCCACGAGATTCCCCAAGGTCAAGTCAGTTCGAACCAGACACTGTCAGGACAGCCCACAACCCAGTGGCTGGGTCTGCACCCCGGTCACCCGTTAAATCTCACCACTCAGTACGAGAACCGTCAGAAGAGTATGACGACTACGACGATCAGTACGAAGACGACTACACTGCTAAGCTAGGCGCTATGCAAAGCAAGGCGGAGGACCTCCACCTTGACGACGATCTTCCCGACACGACGATGCTTGACTCTGTGGTTTTGCCAGCAATAGCCTCGGTGAGCGAGCTCTGTCCATGTCTTCGTGCCCTGGGCTCACTATTACATAGCTCTTTCCTCGTGTTTCCACTCAAGAGGCGCGTGTAGCTTTGAGTGCCCTCCAGAGGGCATTTACAGAGGCAGAACGGATTATACCAGGGGTTACCCATGAACTGGTCAACGAGATCGTTGACTCTGTGGAGCGTGTCGACGATGAACCTCAATAAGCGTGGGCAAACAACGGTAGCTGAACTCTCCACGATCCTAACTTTACTATTCCATCTATCCTTCCCTTCTAATTAATCTCCGTGATTCGATACT
The DNA here is from genome assembly GCA_020736565.1 of Coprinopsis sp. MPI-PUGE-AT-0042. NCBI lineage: Eukaryota > Fungi > Basidiomycota > Agaricomycetes > Agaricales > Psathyrellaceae > Coprinopsis > Coprinopsis sp. MPI-PUGE-AT-0042. The sequence continues at coordinate 83,776 of JAHBOF010000249.1, read as the reverse complement.
CCGTGCTGAAGCTCCCTGTCTGCTCATCCTCTTTGACTTCCTTGTCGACCATTTCTTGTCTCATACTCTGCATCTTGTATAACGTCCACCTTTCGCTGCCATTACCATTTCCATACCGTGAAACATATTATAATAATTCAGCTGATGTTTAATGCGTAGAATGTTTTGATTTCACTGATTCCCATTACAGTGTGCCGTCATCCACACGTATCGCCCACATCCTGGTAAAGCGACTGAACATCGGGCTTTCCGACTCGTGTAGCTCACGGACAGCATTGTCCTCCAGCGCGACCACTGTCTCTTCAGAAAACCCTCCCTTGAGTAGCAGGGGCCGTCCAGATCGAATAAAAGTCTAGATGGGTCAGCAACTTCGTGGAATAACGAGAATTGGCATAGCTTACCAGAACGTCGTCCTTCATATGGCTGTAGATTGGGTCTTCATAGTCGTCATCTGGACCTGCGACAGCAGGTAGCCAAACATCCTGGTAGCTCATGTTGGTAAAGCCACCATGGTCGCGTACCCATCGAAGGAGGTGTCTGGCGGCCTCGATGCTTCCCCCGCGCTGTTCAATTGCGGCGCGAAGATGGGTCATCCATCTTGGCCACCATGGAGGGCCAGCAGCATCGAGAGGAGCAGGAATAGGTCTGTGGTCTACATCATAGATGATGCAGTCAGATTCGCCAAGGATCATCAACCCTCCGGGTCGAAGCACCCGAGCTATCTGGTCAATCAAGAGAAGGTAGTCCGAAATCTAGACCGAGCGAAGATGAGGGATGCCTAGATACCGGGGTTTGAGCTGGTACTTACTCCGGGAGATATAAGTCGGCAGTGCACCACATCGAATTGACCATAGAAATGTTCAATGCCGAGGTTAATATCGTCAACTTCGAACCTTAGGTTCAAGTCTGGTGATTAGTTCCCCAGAGCGAAAGCGGTAAGGGCCGATTGAGCCTCACCTGACATTATCCGGTGCCTCACTGGCATTCAGGCATTAGTCGGTGACCACGGGATTGCCAAAGTAGCTAATAAACTCACGTTGGACATGGCACGAGGTCGACGCCGACTGCTTCGCAGTTTGGGAAATCAGTCGCAACGCTGCATATCCTGGGAGACTGTCATGATATGCCTTTGAATGACAAGGGAAAACACCTACCAATCCCCATTCCCACATCCCAGGTCCAGTACGGCCTTCTCCCCTGGGATATTGCTTGTCAAGATTCGAGGCAAGGGTGGAGGGTATTTCCCAATGATGTGGGCTAGCATGTCATGTTGTTTGCCTGGGTAGCATTTATGCGGGAGAGGGAAACAAAGGAAACCATGTCAGCGGCAAGTTCAAAGACCTCAAGTTGATAGGATTTCCTTACGCAAGCGACCAAACTCTTCCTCGTCCACCGGCAGTTGATAGACATCGGAATAGGCATTCAGAGAACGTCCATACTCTTCTTTGTACATTGCTGCGTGCTGTTCGTCGGTGAGCTCGATGACGGCTGTGGGAGGAGACCCCTCCGAGTCTGATGGATCATGTGTGTACGAGGTTACGGAGCTCGAAACACTGGAGGACGAGGAGAAACTTGGGAAGGATGCGCCAGAGCTAGGGTCACTTTGGAGGTCACTGCCAAAGTACAGATCGGGAAGCGAGCCAGACGACGATTCCGTATCATCCGAGCCCCGGTGGTCACCCGAGGAGGATGTATCACTTGCGTAGTAGGGGTGCCAGCGGTAAGACATGATAAGACTAAAGAGGTGAAGAGGGGCAGGAGAAACCTTGGAAAGTCCTATGTCTGATACTCATTTAAATATATAGGACAGAGTGTCGTTATTCCATCTGACATTGGGAACGAAGCATCCACATCAAGACCCTGCTTTCAGTGAATCAAGCTCAAGGTAGCCAGAGGAAGCAAGGACTCCGAGCTTGACTGCGGTTCTTCATACAGCTCTAGGTTGTCGTACGGTGTTAAACTAGTATCCGAGATGAAATCGGCGTACGGTGGAATCTAAAGATTAACGCGCTGCATGGACTCAAAGTCTCTGAGCCGGCGTTAACCTGCCTCTTCCGCGATGGGCACCAGTTATAATCTTGCCGTAAGGCTTTGGTACATCACTCCGGCGTCTATGTAAAGCAAGCTATAATTGAAAGATGAATAGGTGATTCTAAGGTTTCGTCTTCTTCTTTTTGCCTGACTTTATGGAACGTGTGACCTTGATGGCCTCTGGTGTTGATGCTCGAAGGTCACTATCTGGAACGTCGTACTGCTGGAATGAAGAGAGAACAGAATGACTTGATCCTGTCTGAGATGTTGGCGTTGCCGTCTTTTGTGGAGGAGTAGATGTTGTTCGAGCGTTGGCGGGCATTTCTCCGTGCCTGTCAATGGTGAATGACCGGCTACCTGGAGAGTGTGACGGCATTTTGAGTGAGACTAGGCGCTCGTCTGTGGCACCTGTAAATGATGATAAGAAAACGCATCTACCTCCGATCTCCGACAACCTACGGTTATTTAAGGGTGGTAAGTCGTCCAAGCGTACGACTGGTATCGAATCCAGGTCGTGCTTGTCCTTCGGTTTGTCATCGAGAATGTAGTAGGGATCATCCTTAAGCTGTGCCAGTCGTTCAGCTTTGCGCTGCAGAACGTGTTAGTATGAGGCTCGGAGGACATAAGAGTGATTCCTACCCGGGCTCTCACTTCCTCATCTTCGGGTATTTCCGTTTCATCGTACACAGGAGTTAAGACATCGCCATTGCTGACAAGCTCCGTTTCTTTGCCTTTCCTCTTCTTGCTAGTCCTTCTCCCGCCACTGTCATCTTTCTCCTTCCCCTTCTTCTTCTTCAGCTTCTTGTCAGGTGCACCGACCTCTTCGGAATGTGATGCAGGCTCAGGAGGGGGAAGCACAAACCATTCGTCCAAGTTAAGGCCATCAGGGACAGGTACACTGGCTTGAGCGCTCGAAGCAACAGGATTGAGTTCGTGAGCGGCAAAGAGAGGTTGGATGAGATAGAGGGACTTGGGGAAGGAGGGTGCATCGGCGTTAGACTCGTCCGCCGTTGAGGACCCTTGCTGCTTCTGGTACTTCCAATTCTTGAGATCGGCAGAGATGAAAGTGAAAAGCTCGAGTGCATTAGATGCCTTAATAGGTTATTAGGGAACGAGGTAATGTGACAGTGAACCATGAACGCACCCTTTCCTGAACCTCGATGAATGGGCTGGACACAAGCTCCTGCATCCGAGCCATGATGGAATCGGCCGTATCTTGTATCTCCGAGAAGCGCTCGTCGTCCCAGTCTTGCGCTACATCAGCAGCCCATGTGCCAAATACTTTGACCGCTGCTTGGACATAGACAGAGGCAATATCAGGAGGCAAGTCTGAAGACTCGGATTGCAGCAGATATGGGACGAGCTTTTGAGGCTCCAACAGTTCACTGTAATGGTTGAGTGATCTAACGCAACTCAAAGGAGAATAGATTCTCGCCTGCAATATTCACCGCAGATCCAAGCAGCCGCCCACAACGCTTCGGAGCAAGAGTTCTCTTCATGGACGCTTTGAAGTAGTCCTTCGTCAGTGAGAAGTGTATACAGTACTCTGACTGCGTATGGCCGGACACCCCGAACGCGAATCGCGATATCTACGAGTTGGTCTCGTATTTGTCCCCCGATCTTGACATTCGAGACATGTACAAGGTCGACCAGTACCGATATGTACCACTCAAAGTTGGACACGTTCTCGTATACTGAAGCAGAGCACATATCGAGGATGCGCTGGGCAAGGATGAGACGATATGCGGGAGTTATAATCGAAGGGTTTGTCGGCTTCGGATTCTCGGGTGCAGAGCTTTCCTCCAGGGAGCGAATGGCGGATGGCAGCTGCGAGTTTGACGCTGGCAATAGATGCGATAGTAGCTGTTGCACAATGATTTGCAGATTGCTGCGATTCACCTGGAGAAGGGGTTCAAGAAGGATACATATTGAAGTTGTTTGAACGCACCATGGCGGACACTAGATCAAGGGCTCTCATGCGTATGCTGATATCGTGGTCACTGACACTTGCAAGGATGGTGTCCCTATAATCACCAACAAGATGAGGATGGGTTGGTACGATTTTAGTCATGGCAAGGAGGGCAATGTATTTCACTACAAAATCAAGCATAAGTCGCTGGAAACAAGAGGCAAGAGGAAAGCACAAACAGTTCTGGTCGGAATCCTGGATGAAGGCAGCGAGCTTTGATACACATGTTCTTGCAAGCGAATCGCCGTTGGGACCTAGTAGCATGCCGCCAATGATACAGGTGTGAACACATTCGTAGAGGAGGGATATGGCCGGAGTGGTAGATATGAGTTCTGTGATCGGGCCAAGAAGCTTCTTGACGAGCCTGGGTTCATGGGGACACAGCGAGCCAAACTACAGGATGCGTCAGTTACTCTGCAAATTGAAGGCCGCAGGGCTACAAACCAGCTTGATAATCTTTATCAGCATCCAGTTATTCGATGAGGTTGTTAATAGGTGGAACAATTGTGGCGCGAGCGAGATGTATTCGTCTGGGTTTTGCCTCGCAAGTTCGCAAAGAACATTGACAGTCGCGGCTACAACGGCTTGGATTGGTTGGAAATGAGCATGGATTCTTGACCAAAGGGCCAAGGAACTGACATGGATCGGAATCTTCGAGTTTCTCTTCCAATCGTGCCTTCACTTGAGCTGTAACTTCAGGGTACTTCTTCACCAGCTTGTATACTGCGAGGATGGCGCGTTTCCGTATGTGAGGTCGGGAATGGTTGAGCATTGAGACCAGCTCTGGTGCAAGATCCCTTGCTAGGTCTGGTGTCACGATATGTGACAAACCGTTCAGAGTGATGGCCACATCTGCAGGGTTTGAGCTAAGGTCCTAGGCCCATGTCAGTTACCTCTACTTCTGTTTAAATGTGGACATACCTTCTTCAAAAGATTCGTGGTCAACATGAGGACATCTGTCTCCTCATTGAAGGATTGCACAGCTCCAAGATAGCCAACGCTCTTCAGGTGAGCTTTCGCAGATGACATGGCTTCCACAACATGAAAAGACGCCCAACTCATGTCATAGCCCATCATATCGAGCTGGTTCCATGTGAGTAAAGCGTGGCATCGCGAGTTATGTAGAGTGTCTACGCACATAGGTCAGCTTCAGAACTGCTCCAGCCTTTAGTTCCATATCTTCAGACTTGATCTCTTGACGGATTTCATCCACGGCCTTCGCAAGGAATTTGGCTTCATCCTTCTTGTTCGCGCGCAGCCCTCGGATGAGGTCCTGCAGTGTTCGTTCCCACATTTCTCAGAAGGCCTTTACAATTTCAAATCGTTGGTGTCGTCAAGGGAAGTTAAGAAAACATGTAGAGGTCGACTAGGTTGGTGGTAGGGAAGGCAATCCAATCTCGAAACGAAACCGTCATCGCTTGATGGCTGAATTACCACGGATGCAATGTGGCCTCGCGTCTTCGTCTTGACCACCACGGTCGTTCGGCCAGGCGGTTTACGGCTCACCTGGACCTTCTCCACTGACATTCGTCCTTTCCTATAGCTTCTCAGCGAGACATGACCAACTGCACTCAGAGATGATTACTCCGTAGGCCCTAAGCACCCAGATCAGGAGGGAAGTGCTTTGGGAAGTGCTCACGCCTGTCCGGCTGGCTGGACTAGGATTCATCTCCGCAGGTATGCAGTACACAGCAGTCACCACTTGCGTGCTGGGAGGTGACGTCGCCATAAACGTGAGGGCAACAGTGGTCGCTTCTCTGAGCTGCGCCACAATCCATCCAGTATCCGGTTCACCGGGGTACATGGTCTTGGATGACGACCGGGCTGTGTCTGCCTTGGACGGGCATAATTCCCCGTCCTCTTGCGCAGGCGACATACACTCCCGGAGCCACGCCGGTATCCCTATCGCCGCGTTTTTCATGCTTCATGTCATATTTGGATGCGGACATTGGCTCATGGTCGACCGAACGGCGAATCCTGACCTTCTTTGACGGCCTTTAAGTTTGGGACTCAGGATTGATTTGTCCTGACTCTAGCATTCCCTGACCTATATCATGGCCGTAAGCAACGACCGTCGACGCCATTCAGGTGAGCTGAATAGAACAAGTCCCTGACGTTGTAGGCACTCACACATCCCGCCAGTGCTCAACATTGAATCCGAACTGAGGCCACCGTTCGCCCAATTCAGCGACATCGCACAGGGTCCAGCCGCCGTGACCTTTACCAAACCCACCCACCAGCCTCTACGATCCCACCAACCCAACAAACTCCAAAAGCAGCGCAAAGGGGTAGCCCCTCCGTATCATCAAGTGCCTAGGAGACCCGTCTCCTTCGATCTCTCGACGCTCTCTGATCTCTCGACGAGGGGGCTGATCAATGGCCGTATCTCTGTTGCAAGATATGGGCAGCACACAACCCCTTTCATACATAGAGCGGTTTTGAGAAAGAACCGGGATGGGCGGGCAGTAACGGCTTATCATCGCCCAATACCTACCTTCCCAACTCATCGGTCACCAGGCGACCCCCCTCCACGCTCCATTCTTAAGAGCACGCGCCCACAACAAACAAGACAGGACCAAAGACCCGTCTCCCCTCCCCTTCCTCTATTGCCCTCGGATGAGCGGCATCCAGAGCGATGTCGAGCTTCTGCTGTGGTTGAACCCGTCTCTCCCTCCGCAAGAACTGTAGACCTCTTGTCCCTTCAAACCAATATATCTCACCTGTCCAGTCCGTTAATCTCTGCTTCATGGACCCTGCTCCCGCCCGGCGATCGACCTCCCAATGTTGACGGCGAACAGCCCCCATCGCTCTTGCCACCCACGCAACTCCCTGATCCAGTAGCCAGGAATAATCAGCACAGGTATTCAATGCCACTTCACCTCCCTCCCATTAATGTGGATAAGCCTCTACCTCCGAAACCGTCCGCCCTGGTAGAGGAATTCAGCCCCTCGACTCTCCATCGTCGGTGGACCATCACCTCCTACCCTTCCACTCACGAATGTGCTCTCAACGATATCCTTGCTGACGACCTTGGGCTCTCTCGTGGGCAATCTCTATCGTTTAGCGATATCTCAACCCCTCCAAAATCTATCACGACACCGATCACCGGCGACTTCACTATTGAAGAACATGCGCGAGGATTCAGTCCAGAAGCAAACCCCAAACTTCAAGAGCTCCTGAACGACTTTATCGAGACCCAACGGTCTTATGTCGCAACCTTGCGGAAGACAGTCGCTAACGAATCTAACACACCTCCCGTCGACCTCTTGCTTGTCTTCCTCTCCGTAATCGAAGTGAGCGAGGAGTTTCTGCGAGAGATGCAGTTGGATCCCAGCCCTCTCGGGATCGCCAACGCCTTCTTGTACACTTGCGGCAAGTTGGAGAGCCATCTGTTGCAATGGTCGAACGAAGTCACCAAGTTTGTCGAGTCGACCCAGTCCGCCCAGATCCAAGTCAGCGCTCGACCAGACAGGCACTACAGTCATCCCGCTGCTCAAGGTCAGCGCAAGGCATTGCACAAGGGCTCTCGCTTTCAGAAGGAGTCTTTCATTGTTTCGTTGTTCAAGCGAAAGTCACTCCCAAAGAGAGCAGATGGAGACACCACTGTGACTCCTGATACTTTGTGGCAGAGGTCGAACGGCGGCCCTGGATTATGGGAGATGGCGGTGCTCCCAACGCAAAGAACGATGCGGTATGCATTTTTATTTAAAGGTAAGCCCGGGCGTTATCACACAACTTTATAACCCATACTCAAGCACTGGTACAGAAATATTGTCACTCCTCGACGCTTCTGATGTGGCCCGTCAAGCCACAGAGCGTGCTTTCCACGCAGCGACCTGCGTCGCTCAAAAGATGACCCAGGCTCAACAACGGCCTTCTCTGTATTTTGTCTAGTCCGTGTTATTCCTTACCACGCTCATTGTTTCGCATTTCGCATGTATACATAACAACCACGCTCCTTCATGTTTCCCACTTAAGTAGTATGTGCCCTCTTGCTTTCGAATGATACCCCTTGTACCTTGGATTACGGATTCGCCGCAGCAATCGCATTTGTGCAAAGATGTTGAGACCATGGGACGTATCCGTTGGGTATCCAGTATGTAAACGCCGAGTGAATTGAGCAAGTGATAAAGAACAGTGAGAAAGATGGTGATGAACTGCAACAAAATAATAAAAAAGTAAATCTGAAAGATCAGAACATGCCCTCCCTAGGGATAGTGGCCGACGGAGGCGGCGGCGGTCTACCCATCGAACTCCCAGGTCGATGTACGGACCGAGGAGGTAAAGGAACGGGCACAGGACTTGCAGTCGCATTCCTATTGCTCGGGACAGGACTTCCTCTCGCAGACTTTGACGGTCTCTCCCGTTCTCGATCGCGGTAATACGACGCTGCTGCAGATGAAGCGTTGGCGGGATTCGAGTTACTCTGCCGCATTGCCGAGGCGACAACAGGTGGGTGAGGAGAGGCTGCTGCTGTTCTTCGGGGCGTGGGCGAAAGAGGAGCTGTAGGAGCAAGATCATAATTATTTGTAGGAGTTTGAGATCGGGGCTGGCCTGTGCCTGCAGAGACGGGCGTTCGACTCCTGAACATGGCAGAGCGGGCAGAGGGAATGGGAGGTGCCATATCAGGCCTGCCTGAGTAGGTGGGGGTGGTTGGACTGTCCAGGTTCAGAGCAGCAGGTCTTCCGGGAGTAAGCGTCGAGGAGCTGGAAACTGAGGACTGGCTTATGGAAGGAGCAGGAGAGCGGTTCCGGCCAATGGGAGCAGGACCGAGGGTGGGTGGAGCTGGAGTTTGCAACGTTGAAGATGATTTCTTCGGTTTAAGTTCTTGTCTCGACGGCTGTCGCGTTGCTTGCAGGATCTGCTTTGACTGACGACGATCCGTTACATGGAACTCGGCGTTGGCGTTGGGTGCCTGCCTAGGATTCTGCATCAGAAGCGAGTCGAGGATATGTCTGAAGTCGAGACCGAATTCTTCCAGGAGCTATTGCCGTTTATCAGGTATTGCTTTGGGAATGAACGGTGTTTCGACACTGACCTTCTTGCTCTGGGAGCGGGTAATTTCGATGGCCTCTTCGACAACTTTGGGGTCTACGTCCTTTGAGTAGACTTGCTTCCGAAATATGTCTGCATATTTCTCAAGTTGGCTCTTTGCCCAGGTGATGAATGCTGCTCGACATGATCAGCATATCTCAACGCGCACAGCGACTGTGGACATACCGCTAGCAGCGTCATTCTCCTTGAAAGCAAACAAATACCAGTCCGCTGTATTCTTGATACCCATGAAAAACACAACGGTCAATGCACCGATGTACGTTGCGACATGGCCTTCGAAGGGTATCTTGCGCATTAGGCTGTGTATAACCTTGCCACGCATATCAAGGAGAGTGTTTCGCGCAGCCGCGCCAGCTTTCAGTCTGATCAATAGAGAAACAAGATTGGAGATGCTGGTCTTCTTATTGGAAGGGAGGGCGAGACATTCCAAAAGAGACGCCGTGAGTTGGGCAGTCAGGGGTGGAAGCCGAGTAGCGAGTGAAGGGATTGTCCCTGCTCGAGCTTGACCTAACATACTGTGAGCACATAAGTGACACATAATCATGGATAACCCACCATCCTCAACGAGCTTCACTGCCTGATTCCACTCCTTCAGAGCAATTGCGACAGTCAACTCGTCAGACCAATCTCCCACCCAACGGGCGTCATTCTCGGCTTTGACTTTGGCATCGGCAGCAACGTTAGGAACCTCACCTCCCTTCTTCGCCAGCTCAGCCATCCATTCTGGTAAAGGTGGAGCGGGCGAGTTACGCTAAGATAGTCGGTTAGATAGACGTAGTGGCGTTAGAGTGACAAGGGTACTTACACCTCCGCCACCTTGCCACATGCTCTTTCTCCGTTCATGCTCGCCCTCGCGTTCCTTGCGCTTCTTTGATGAGAGTTCTTCAGCAACCTGGCGGAACATGGCAAGAATGGCCTTCTTCTCTTGGGCTGTCTCAGTTCGGTAGACATGGTTGACCTTTTTGTCTGAACGAATCTTGAAGACATTGGTCATGGCTGAAGCCTAGTGAGCAGCCCTGATAACAAATGCGATGATTGAGAGACTTACACGGGGAATCCTTGGTGTCAAGCACCACCATGTCGTTCAGGGCCCAGCATAGTTCTGCAACCAGCTTGCCTTCGTTTACGGTTGTCCCTGGACCGTCTGCTCCAGCCTTCCGCCTTCGCCGCTTGGCCACAAGGACAGCATCGTCGAGGACCACAAACTTGACCTTGTGCGCGATCTTGTATGTAGCAGCGTTGAGGCTCATGACGTTCTCAAACTCTCCGACAACATGGCGACCAGGTGTCACAGGGACAAACTTGGCAGCACCCTCAACGGATGAGTGAAGGTCCTGCATCTGGTTGAAGTAGAGGACCTTGAGGTCGGCTACGGATGATCGCTTGTACGTAGAGAGCATGTTGGACGAGATTGTTGTTGGGTCGGGGACGTGCAGCATCTGGGGCATGGACCTGTAGTCTGAGATCAATTCCTTGAGCTCCAGCATCTCGTTCTCGAGAACTGATATTTCTTTCGAGATGACCACAAATTCGGCATAACTGCAATGTAATCAGGGGATTGACACAGGTGAACACACGGATGGACACACCTCTTGAAGACGCTGCGTTGCAAGTCAGACGCGGTGTTGTCTTTGGCCTTCTCAAGCGATGCCTGCAGGGACCGCAGCTCTGACTCGGTAGAGTTGGCAAGCTTCAGCTTCAAGTCTGCGGAGAAAGTGAACCGCAGCAACCCCTGAAATGAAACGTTACGCACAAGCGTCCGGGTCAAAGTTGTCGTCGCTGAGGATCTTCTTGTCCTCCGCAGCTATCCTCGATGCTTCCCGTTGCCTTGTGCCTTCGTCCTCATCGTACATGATTCCACTGGGCTGCCCATCTGGCATGAAGCCCATGATGCTGGGCATGTCCGGGAGGTCATTAGAGTCTATTGGACTGGAGATATCAGCATAGCGCATGGACATGCGCTTCTTGATTTTATCATCGACCCGCGTCGTCCTTGGACGAGGCCCAGGTCCATCCCTGCCAGATCTCGAAGGAGCTTTCTGGACCTTGCGGGGCTGCTGAGACGGCCGTGAACGAAGAGAATCCATGATGAGTGTCAGAGCAAGCTGGCCAACAGGGGTAGATGATGGGTTCAGTGTATTTGGCTCTGCTTGGCTACATCCTCCGAGAATTGGTTTGTTAGAAGGAGTAAGCAAAGGAGGTATGTCAGTGGCCAAAGAGCTCATACTAATCGCAACGTCACTGGCCTTTATTCCCGATCCAACCAGTCTGCTCCTGCAAGATCATCGTCGGTTTTTTCTCTATTCATCCGCTTGACCCTTTGCCGTCAGCCGTGACCTATTCCCTGACCATCGATGGCAATGTACTCCCCGCAGCAGCAGCAGCCCGTCCAGCAAGGGTGGGACCAGCAGTATCCAGCTCCTAGGCACTCAATGTCCAGGGAGTTCATGCCTCCGGAACGACAGGGTTCTCCAGCACGCAGTCAGGGGACCCCGGGTCGTCCAACGAGGGAACTCCCTCCAGCCCAGCTACAGCACCAACAGCGCGGTCCGACCCCTAGCAGACTGTACGACCAAGAACCAGAGTATTACAATGACCGTACTCCAGAGCAGGAGGACGACAATGATGACTTTTTCAATGGTGCATCATCAACGCCAAACGGACTTCACCCGGGCTACAATCCGGCACTAGGCTCAGGCTCGGGTTCACCGTACGACAGGAATGCCCCATCCAATGCAGGAGGATCCGTCAGAGCACCATCGCCCCCTCCTGGTCCCGTTCTTGACCATTCACATCTCCGGCCCGGAAACCAGGCTTCACTCCTCTCTCATGAACGCACCCTTGAACTCTACCGTACGAATGCCAAGAAGACCCAGGACCCTGAAATTCAGTTCGAATTCGCAGTATTCATGATCGATGCATCAAAATCGCTACCGATTCCAAGACAGACACCCGGAAATGTTATGGAGGTGGAGAAGGCGTTAGAGAAGCGGGAGGACTTGGTGAAGGAGGCCACAGCTCTGCTGAAGCGACTAGCAGATCGAGGACACGCTGCAAGTCAATACTTTCTAGCGGACTGCTATGCGAACGGTATCGGAACACACAAAAACAAGCAGGATTTCGACCGTGCATACCCCATGTTCGTCCTGGCCGCCAAACACGGTCACCCCCGACGCGGCCTACAGAGCAGGCACCTGTCTCGAGAACGGCTGGGGTTGCAGAAGAGAATCTGCAAAGGCCCTTGGATTCTTCCGCAAGGCCGCTGCAGCATCCCACCCAGGTGCCCTGTATCGCCTCGGTATCGCCGAGCTCAACGGAGAGCTCAACTGCAACAAGAATCCCAAAGAAGGCGTCAAATGGCTCAAGCGGAGTGCCGAAAACGTGACAGCGGAATTTCCGCATGCTCTCCACGAACTGGCACTTCTTCACGAACGGGGTGTTGATAACGTCGTCTTCGTGGACTATGAATACGCCGTGGAGCTTCTAGCTCAGGCTGCGGAACTAGGTTATGCCCCTAGTGCTTACAAGCTTGGAGAGTGTTACGAATACGGCAAATTAGGATGCCCTCAGGATCCTGCGTTGTCCATCCATTACTACGTGCGTTTCTATGGTGCTTCTATTGACCGTCTCTCACCTTCCTACAGAACATCGCTGCCCAACAAAACCACCGAGACGCGTGCTTCGCCCTGACCGCATGGTATCTTGTCGGCTCACCAGGTGTCTTGCCCCAATCCGATACTGAGGCCTTCCTATGGGCACAAAAGGCCGCTGATCTTGGCTTGGTCAAGGCGATGTACGCCGTCGGCTACTTCCTCGAGGTCGGGATTGGCACCACGGCTAATTACCAAGAGTACGTCGTCCTTGCTCATTGCTTCGTTTCATTCATCTGACGTATTTGAATCATCTCAGAGGTATCACTTATTACAAGAAAGCAGCAGAGCAAGGCGACAAGCGAGCCATCCAGAGGCTAAAGAGCTCACAAAACCAACCGATGCATCAGCCAGGAGGACCCAATGCAGTCCTTCACCGTAACGAAGGCGACAGTGGTGGTAAAGAGGGTAAAGACAAAGATTGCGTGATAATGTAGATCTTTTGTCGTCCCTCCACTCCTTGCAACCGCCTTTGTTTCTCTCCTAGCTCTTAACGATGGGACAATGTAGCCTTCCTTGACACCTTTGGGACTTTTGGTCCCTCCTCTTATAATAGTCTTCACCTGGTTTCGCCTCCTCGGACATTTCATCTCATTACGACCGTAATTTATGCCTTCCCTAAGCCCTCTTTAAGTTCGAATGCAACTGTTTTGTCGTTCCCCACCCATACACCCCCTGAACCTCGATGCATAGTAAAGCTCTGTATTTCTCCCAGATCCACAATTATCATACATACTCCCTTAATGCAAGCTTCTCCAGTTACCACGTCAAGGCTGCGAGCTGGATCTAATGAAAATTCGCCTCCGGATAAATATGGGCGAATCGAGAACACGATAAATCAAACGTGCGTCTTCATGTCGAAACCGGCACGACCGTAGAGCTTTGAACAAATTCCGAAGCCCTTTCTTCTCTCCATTCACAGCCTTCTTTGTACTCGCAGAAGCTAAATGTGGTCAGCTAGGACACAGATCAACATCACAAGTTCACACTCACTCGCAGCGACGAGCCAAATTGGGAGGAACACCGACAGGCTGCCGTTGGCCTTTCCAGAATTCAAGCACAGAGTCCAGGTGGCCTTGCAGCATGGCGTCGTCGTAGAGAAACTGCTTCGTTCCGATAGTTTTGAAGGTAGTAACGCTGTTGTCGCTGCTAGCAGCTATCTCAGGTGTTGCTGGTGCACCATTAATTGTAGGTGGTGGTGGACCTTCAGTGGTGGGTGTAGGTTTCAGCGATTCGTATAGGGCCTTTTGGAGTTCCTCATCAATCTCCCCTACACCGTTTGCTTGCTGAACTGATGACCCAAGGATAGACGGTACACTTGCGGCCAGGCTAGCAGCAATAGCCTTGGCCAGATCTTGTTGCTCTTGATTGACAGTAGACGCTCTTGAAGCCATTCCAGAACTCCATTTCCCTTTCCAATTGGTACCTTTAGGCTGTAACCGATAAATCAACTCTAGATTCGGATCCACCTCCACCACACCCGAGTTGGCCACCATGCTTCGCCATTCTTCGGCTAGACCGTCCAACGTGGTTGTAGGGCGGTCCGTATTGCTGAACAACAGGCCTGACTGGGTGAGGAACAATGTTGAGAACTCCACTGAAGGGTCAACTCCAACTTGCCACCAAAAATCTCGAAAATCGAAAGGGGTGTCGAGAGAAAGCAGGGACGAGAGCAGACGGCGGTAAAGCATCACTTGTAGACGCGACTGATAGGTATCCTCTTCAGGAGGAAGCCAGTCGACGCTCCGCGTTTTTGTGTCAACGACGAAAAGTTTATACTGCTCGCTCCGCTGCCTTGCCTTGCCTTGGTGGTGCGAAGAAGAAACTGGGAGCCAATCCTCGTCTAGCAAATGCGTGTTCGAGGGTGATCCTCGGCGCCTCTTTGGGCTTGGTTTTCGCTCCGGAGATGGTGACAACCTCTTCTTCGTACAGGGCTCCTGCCTGATTTCGTCCTAAGACAAGGCTGAGACCAGCAGCAGAGCATGCATCAAGGAGTACGCACTATGATACCAGTCACGGTTTCGCCGTTGACAATACCAAAGACAGGCATTTCGCGCTGAAGACCGTTGAGAGTCACGTTTTGGTCTGATAAATATTCGCCTTACTGTGAACCCTTCGAGCTGCATAATCCGGAAGCATGCCATCATGTTGACCAGTCTAGTAAATGTTAAAGTGAAGCCCATGAACGAGCTACCTCTGCATGACTCACCTTAACCCCCAACGCTCCTCCTCAGATGCGATATTAACCTTTACTTCTTCAGCGCGGATCTCCCGTTCGAGCTCTTTATGAACGGCCTAAGACCTTTCGTTAAGTCTCGTGGGTGGCTTTCAAGGAGGGACGCGAACTGACTTGGCCTTGTTTAGTCCTCACGTCGTTCTGAGCAGCGACCTGCTTCTTGATGGTGATCTCTTTGCCTTTACTAGTCTTGAACGAAGTTGGCCTATCCTTGATAGGTCGAGAACGCTTCTGCCGTAGGCCATAGTCGTACTGGACCTCACACCTGCAGATGGAGTTTCATTCGTTGGCTATTGCGCCACTTCAAAGAGCAGACGTACCATGCGGGTCCAACCAGATCTGAAACGGACAGGATTTTCTTCCAACGAAAGATGTCCATAAGAGATGGGTTTTGGTCGTTCTTCTTCTTGCCCTTCCAAGCATAGGTATTGTAACCTCGGCTCCAAGTGTTCTGGACACGTGGCTTTGTGGCTTTGGTACGGCTCTGAACGGTCGATGGACCAGCCTCACCTTCAAGAACCGTCTCCAAATCACGCGATAGGATTTGTACCACCTCCTCGATGTCCTCCTTCGCTAACGCCTGTCCTCGGCTCTTCGGGCTCATGGCTTCTGCAACCGCTCTGTCTATCCTTAAGAGTTCCTCCTCGGTGAGCTCGGAAAAGTTCACCACGATATCCGTATCGAATTCAAACGATTCGTCCGGTGCATGGTCGACTTGGTTAGACAGTATGATGGGCCGCGTCTCGTTGTTGGTTGTAGCAGTAGTCGCGAGACTTCGCTCGACGTGCGCGTCGATCTGAGCCAAGTCTTCGCTAGTGAATTCGGAGAAGTCAAATGCGCCATATCCATCCGATTCCGAATCTGACATTGACCAAGAGCCAGGTTGAGTGTGAGGTGAAAGAATGAAACCGAACACGGATGTAGTAGTAGTAGTAACGGGGTCAATACGGCCGGGCCGTGGTACCGACCCGAGTCGGATGCAGTCGTGTCTCCTCAGGCAAGCGCGTTGTGACCTTCGTGGCTGATGGAGAAACATATGATACTGGTATATAAGATAGAAAAGCGCGCTTCCCCTCTCCAAATCCAACCAGCATGTCGTCTTCTCCTATTCAACAGCTCCGAGCTCTTAACACCACCCAAGAACTGCCCAAATCATTCCCATATACCCTCCATGTTGCCCTAACACGGATATATTCAGGAAGCCGCCTTCGATGCTTCCGAAATCTCAACCAACGCTCTACATCGAGACCACTTGCCAGAAGTTCCAAAAGGCTACCGTCAAAATCAAGAGCATTGCCTACGAGCACTTGTATGATCATGCAGGTCTTATCTTCATCTGGGCCGATCAACCAGATACATGGATCAAGATGGGAGTAGAGTTCTGTGAAGGAGAACTGATGAAGGCATGTGTTGCCCCTGGGATGGGAGGATGGAGTGACTTCTCACTGGGAGGCCCCGTCAAGTCTACGACAGACGTAGTGGTCACAGCAACACGCAAGGACGCGACCTTGCTGATTGAAGTCGATGGCGTCATGGTCCGGCAAATCAAGGGAGCATTTACTAATGACAACTTGGACAAGACTTTGTGGGTCGGGATCTTTGGTGCTCGCCCTGCCAATGTGGAAGGGAGCATGAATGTCGAGTTTGACGATTTCAAGATCGAATTGGACAACTCACTGTAGTATAATCCATGTAAATGCTATTTCACTGCGACACAACTGGCTTGGAAGCGATCCGAAAGCTCCATTTTCTTTAGTGGCGCAAGCCCCGTGGGTGTCGAAAGACCCGGGCTTCATGGTCTACTACGGGGAAGGAGGTGAGGCGTTCTTTTTCTCGTTTTTCGTCACTACTCTTCCGATCGAGTTCCGAGTGCAGGCCTGAAGTATGTATATATAAAACTTAGAAAGCTCGCTGATTCATCCACGACAACCATGTCTTCCAGCGACCTTAGCCAAGTATTGAGACCCCTCAACACAGAGGAAAAGACGCCCTTTTCCTTCCCATTCACACTGCACATTGGCCCTCGCACCGATCTATGGAGGAAGCCCCCCTCGACCATCGTTGCAAACGCCCCGGCCTACTATGTCCCCATCACCCTCAAAGACTTTGAATCCGCCACGATGAAGATCAAGAAGATCCCTGCTGTCTACCAATACGATCATGCACACATGGTGTTCATGTGGGAGAAACGACCAGAACTCTGGATCAAAGCTGGCGTTGAACTCTATAACGAGGACCTTATCAGGTCTGTCGTCGCGCCTGGCATAGGAGGATGGAGTGATTGGAGCGTCGCACCGCCAATCGATAACACAGACATTGTGGTATTAGCTGAGAGAGAAAAGGGCGGTGGTCCCGCACTGCACATCACAATCAATGGTCAGCTAGTCAGGGGGATTATGGGTGTTTTTGCCCCAGAAAACTTGGCTGAAGTCGTTTGGGTCGGATTTGGCGGTGCGCGTAACGAAGATGTGGAGGAGACGATGGATGTCGAGTTTGAGGCTTTCGAGGTCAAACTGAAAGGTCATTCGAATGTGAAATTGTAGCACACAATGGGGAATTTAACGTGATATTTCCCGGCGCTTACCGGCAGGCAAATGTCGTCATAATCCTGTGAATCAAAGGCGTATTTGCCGATGAAAAGTCCCCTTAACGCTGGTGTAAAAAAGAAACAAAGCTTGAGTCTATGCATGACCCTCACCTGAAGATTTTATCAAGCTGAGTTTACCTACATGCAGGTGATCAAGAGGTGGTAGGAGGTCCTGTCATGAATTTGAATTTCCCAGACAAAGCATCCGGAGCAGGTGCGGGGAGGATCATGGAACATCTTCTCTACCTCGTTCAATCACGAGTTCTTGTGATAGAAATCTGAGTTCCAGACATATAAAGCTCGAGAACCCAACCAACGCTCTCTCACCGCAAACATGTCTTCCAGCGACCTCCACCATAAGTTGAAGCCCCTCAACACAGATCAAAAGCCCCCTTCCTCATTCCCTTACACATTCCACATTAATCCTCGCACCGATCTATGGAGGAAGCCACCTTCGACCTTCTCCGCGAACGCTCCAGCGTTCTACATTCCCATCAAGCTTAAGGACTTTGTATCCGCCACGGTCAAGATCAAGAAGCTGCCTTACGTCCACTTGTACGACCAAGCTGGCATCGTGTTCATCTGGGCAGATCGACGCGAAGTTTGGATCAAAGCAGGTGTCGAATACTACAAAGAGCAACTACGGAGGTCGACCGTCGCACCCGGAATAGGAGGATGGAGCGATTGGAGTGTTGCCGCACCAGTCAGCGATAACAAGGACATTGTTGTGCTTGCCGAGAGGGAGAAAGATGATGGATCGGCTTTGAACATTACGGTCGACGGGGTGATTATCAGGGAGGTTCAGGGAGTGTTCACCCCGGAAAACCTGGATGAGACCATCTGGGTTGGATTTGGCGGAGCGCGCCCCGCGGAAGTGGAGGAGACGTTGGACGTCGAGTTTGAAGCGTTTGACCTCAAGTTGAAGGGTCATTAAAAGCGGACGTGATCGCATGTATAGCACCAATAGTTGAATCAAGTGGCCTAGCTAAAATGAAGTGGTACTACCCATACATCCTAGGAATGTAGAGCCCAGGCAGGGTGCATACCTTTATAAGCCGAAGAAACCTTCCTTATCGTTACTCTCAGCCGCAATCACTAGCAAGATGAAGGGTTTTATGGATGCTGCAAAGGGCCTTGCGATGATCATGGTGGCGCTCCATCTAGGGGTGACGGCAAATACGGAGGTATAAACAAACCCTGACCTTCTGTTATCGCGTCTGACCCTTACCTTTTGGCTTTTAGACCGCCGCCGAAGGGCATGTGCAAGATGGAAGACCCCGAATGGTGACCAAACGCGCACCCCATGAGAACTCGGTGCTTGAGACGCGAAGTCTCAGGCGACCCAGGCTCGACCCGAAGAAAAGGGATCTCAAGCTGACAGCCGCATTAGAGGGTGTCTTGCTTTCTGATGCTGCTGACAGAGAGGCGTTTCAACAGCCGGTAAGATTTCCCTGGAGGAATGAATGGAGACAGGTGATAACGAAAACACAGGGCGCTGGAGTACCCACCAATGGCGACGAAGCCGTGGTTCCGAGAGACACGAAAGGAGACGTGGGCGATAACTAGTAGCTGCCTGTAGCTTCTCCCCGGGTGTTGCAGCCGTAGAGTTGGTTGAGTATCGATGTATCCTTGTTCTACCCTGTATGCACGGGTTTTACGGCGGTAAGACAGGGACCAGGCACAGTATACGCTGCTCTATAAAAAGAGGCCGGGCGGCAAGCTAACTCGCAAGACACGCGTTCAAACGGCACTGAGAAGGTTGAAGCGGCGGCTGAGAGAGCGCGTAAAGACGGTAGACGACGCGGTAAACCACTTTCCGCTATGAGTCCTGATCGAGCGCGTAAAAGCGCATGCAGCATGTGCAGAAATGTGCAGACATTGTCGAGGACGACAGCGTCGGCTAAGAGGACTTCTTTCCCTGCAGATTTGCCGATAAGACCCCATGAAATGGTAGGTTGGTCGAGAAGTCAGTAGGATCGAGGCTGGGCATGTCGTAGTCTAAGTCCTCGAGCAGGTCATGGGAGCAAGTCGAGATGTATTCGGCGATGGCATTTGTCAAACTGATGACATGAAGCCAAAAAGCTGATGTGGTTCCATATTTCAAGACTTCATGATGGTCTCATTTACCAAACCTCTCCTGATTAACTTTATATACGGGCGGCTCTGCCTGGTAATTGCCTCTTCTTTTTGCCTGCCTTTTTTTGCTCATCGCTGACCCTGACATACAGTCGCTCAGCGACGGTGCTGGCTAGTCTCAATAACTGTGAAAGCCATAAGGCCAAGGGCTGACCTTTTTGACCTTGGTTAATTGCCATGCCCTGTCTGGGCCAATGGTACCTCGTTGTCAGAAAGCAGATCATCATGCCTCCACCGATGCTCCAAAATGTCACAACTGGAAGCGTACAGGACCTTCCCGCGCCCACAAAGCCCAACAACAATCCTCTCTCAGTCTTCCTCATCATCACTGCGAAAGCCTACAGCTCCATTGGGTTTGGTCTGGTATGTTCAGAGCCTTCTGCGGTTCTGGGATTGGAAAACTGAGTATCTCTACAGAGCGTTCTTGCGATATGGATTCGATGGTTTATACCAGGGAGTCAGAAGGACGTGACCCAGCCTTCCCCTGTCCAAGCTAAAGCTATTGCTGCCAAGGTCCCCGCACGACGTCACAAAAAGCTTCATTCCAACCCGCATGTACCACAAATATCGCGCCCAACACCTCTCCGCCGTGCTTCAGCTCCTCCAGATTCATCCCACCTCGTCCCCATCTTCAGACAGGGCAATGAACAGATTCCTGATGACACCAACCGCCGCGTTTGTTTCGCCGATGCGCCCAACACACCGTCGAGGAGGAATACATCTCCTCTGCAGCGTTCCCAGACCCTTCCTGAGCTAGAAGAAGAAGCTGACCCCTCGCCGCCGCCCACCGCAACCTTCGTCCACCTTCTCACTGAAAGTCCACCGGCATCGGCTGTTGCATCGATCGAGCCTTCCTTGGTGCAACTATCGCCACCTGTGACCCCCGAGGCTATCGACATGGTAGAGACCAACAGCAACTCGAACTCCCCATCGTCCACACCGCGACAGCGCAAGCTGAAGCTGGGCTTCGCGTTAATGAATCGACGCTCTGGAGCAGACAAGGAGTCTCCAAGCCAGCCAGGTTGGTGGACTTTTCATAGCACTGATCATAAGCGATGCTAACCGAACACCTAGAAAGCACCACGAAAGCAACGAGGAAATCAAGCTATCCATTCCCTTGGACCAACTCCAGGAAACTGTCGTCAGAAAGTGCGGCTTCTGTTGAGGCCAGTTCATCTTCCAAAGCATCATCAAGCAAATCAAGTAGTCCATGTCCGTCGGCAGCTTCTCTGCCATCGATGCTGCAGAAGAAAAGTTATCGGCGAGTCTCTGCACCAGCGTCAAGGACGTCACCGTACGAGGCGCCATACTTTGCCACCCCACCTCTCGTTCTCGACGACTCGTACTCGCACTACCTCCGCAAGCTTCCTCAATTCGATGACGAAGTTGCATCAAATCCGTCCCATTCGTCTCGCAGCTCCACGGACAGACCTTCTTCCTCAAGTGGAATCTCACGAAAGATTCAACGTCCAACCCCGAAACGAAGACCAGCCAGTGTTGGCGGCTGGGAAGAGTGAAGGGGCTCATGAACCTTGCTAATCGCATTAATTTGTGAGTCTGGCTCTTCTTCCTCTTGATGTCTTTCCTAATTCTCTTTTTGCAGATCCTTTATTAACATATTGGGCAGCCATGTCTCTATCGTCAAACTCTGTTGTTCTTGTTTTCCACCACCATTCCATTAGACCCCATGACACACTCACGCATAGCATATTCTACAACACTAAATATTTAATCGCATACGAACGTTGAGCATTCCGCAGAATGACCCTCGTACGATTTGGCTCTTCTCAGACATATTCCCAATAGGGATGGAGCCCATGCTGTGGAGGAAGTTCCTCAGCAGGTTCTTCCGCCTAAACCACCATGTCGATGAATCAAAGCACAACCCCAGTGCAGCCCTCACCTCTACCCGACGACGCCTTTGTACCGGCGCTTATCGTCATTGACATGCAAAACGACTTTGTGACAGGCAGCCTCGCTGTGCCGGAAGGGGCTGCCATCATCCCAAAGATCAACGAGTTGCTCGCCCTCCCCTTCAAACTCAAGGTGGCCACACGCGACTTTCACCCCGAAAACCATGTCTCGTTCGCAGCTAGCCACAACTCGTCCACCTTTTCGAAAAAGGTGATCTTTCATCCTGAAGACGAGGGGCAGAAGCATGGGCTGGAGCAGGTGCTTTGGCCTACCCACTGCGTAGCCAATACGAGTGGAGCAGACTTTGTGCCTGGCTTGGATCGCTCACGGTTCGACTATGTCTTGCACAAAGGCACCCACCAAGGGATCGAGTCGTACTCTGCCTTTCAGGACATCTGGGGCAAGGGGACCACTGAGCTGCCGGGGCTGCTGAAGGAGAAGGGAGTGACGGATGTGTTCTTTGTAGGCCTTGCGGGGGATTACTGCGTCAAGTATTCTGCGATCGACTCTGTGAAGTTTGGGTTCGGGACGTGGGTGATTATGGATGGTACAAGGTGCATTAGCAACGACGGTGTTGCCTTTGATATCATGACAGAAGCTGGAGTCAAGTTTAGTACAGTCGAGGATGTAGCAACTCGTTTGTAGTGAATTCAATTATTGGGTTATCGGCAGTATTGACTCTGACTCTGGCTGACTAATGCGCCATCCGCTGGCTGAAGCGCGTCCGAATCGCCTGGCTTGCACACCAACCTCGACCACAGGCTCGATGTCCACCAACGATGACCTCTACAACCTCGAGTACCTGTCCCTGGTGGCAAAGGTCACCCAGGAAATCAACACCTACATCGGCATGAACGACAAGACCATTGCCGAATTCATCATCGACCTCCACGACAAGTCCAAGGCAAACCTCAAAAAGTTTAAGAAGAAACTCGATGAGATGGAGGCTGGCTTTCCAGAGTCGTTTGTCGAGTCTGTGGATCGTCTCATTTTGAGTATGCATCCCAAGCACAAGGCGACTCGGAAGCAACAGCCAACTGGAGAAGCCAGCGGATCGGGAGAGCCCAAGGATGAGGACAAGAAGAGGCGGTTGTTCCCTGGGTTGGCTTTGGCGGACAAGGCACCTCCACCTGCTGTGTCGGATGATGATTTTTTGAAGGAGCTGGGAGATATCATTTCGAGCAACCCGAGCAGTAAAAGGGCTGCACTGCCAGGGCCTCCCGAGCGTGACGAGCCGCCTATGAAGCGGCAGCGTAGGAGTCGGTCTCCTGACTATGGGCCGGGAGACAGATACAATGAGCCTGGTAGAGGGAGAAGGGATGACCCTGAACCTGGACGGGGAAGGAGGGACGATTTCAATGGGCGAGGCGGAGGACGGAGGCAGTTGGATGAGCGACCCGTGTTATTCAAAATCTACGACGGAAAAGTGGCCGGTATCAAGGACTTTGGTGCCTTTGTGGCTTTGGAAGGTATCGCTGGACGCGCTGAAGGTATGTTCTCTTCTCAAGCCCTGGTTCCAGTGATTAACATACGGGTAGGAATGGTACATGTTTCCAATATCCAAACGGGTGCTAGGGCCAACTCCGCCTCCGACCTCTTAACACGAGGACAGCGTGTCAAAGTCAAGGTCATGTCCGTAGCCGGTGAAAGAATTGGTCTATCGATGAAGGACGTCGACCAGACGACTGGCCGTGATCTGACACCACACCTGCGTATCAAGTCTGAGGCAGAGATGGAGGAGGAGAGGCAGAAAGCTGCACGAGCGAGCTCAGGAGCGAACGCTCTTCCCCTTCGTTCAAAGGACGAGCCAGTTGAACCCGTCCGTCGGTCGACGAAACGGTTGACTTCTCCAGAACGATGGGAACTCAAGCAGATGATTTCATCTGGCTTCCTTGATCCTGCGGACTACCCCGAGCTAGAGGAGGACATGAACGACCCTATGAACCGTGCCGAGGTCGAGGAGGAACTGGACGTCGAGATTCGAGAAGATGAACCGCCCTTCCTTTCTGGACAAACCAAGCGGACCTTGGACCTCAGTCCTGTCAAGGTTGTCAAAGCACCTGATGGCTCACTCAACCGAGCTGCTCTCGCAGGCGCAGCATTGGCCAAGGAGCGCAGGGAACTGCGACAACAGGAAGCGAACGAAGAGGCCGACTCTCAATCACGGGACTTCAGCCAGCCTTGGCTAGACCCCATGTCGAAAGAATCCGACAAGATGTTTGCGCAGGATGCGCGGAGCAACCTCCAAAAGCCAGGAGAGGTACCATCCTGGAAGCAGTCGACATTCAACAAAGCCACGACCTTTGGTGAAATTACGAAGATGACCATCCAGGAACAGCGCAAGTCTCTGCCTATCTACAAGCTTCGCGACCCTCTCCTGAAAGCCATCGACGAGCATCAAGTCCTCATTGTCGTTGGTGACACTGGTTCAGGAAAGACCACTCAAATGGTACAATATCTCGCAGAGTCAGGGTATGCGGACAGAGGCCGGATAGGCTGCACGCAACCTCGTCGTGTTGCTGCCATGTCCGTTGCCAAACGTGTCTCTGAGGAGGTCGGATGTCGTCTTGGCCAAGAAGTTGGGTACACCATTCGTTTTGAGGATTGCACGAGTCCCGAGACGAGGATCAAGTACATGACGGACGGTATGCTCCAGCGAGAATGTCTCATCGACCCGCTGTGTAGTCAGTACTCTGTCATCATGTTGGACGAAGCCCACGAACGGACAATCGCCACCGATGTTCTGTTTGGTTTGCTCAAGAAGGCTGTCAAGAAGCGACCAGACCTCAAGCTCATCGTCACCTCCGCCACCCTCGACGCTGAAAAGTTCTCAAAGTACTTCTTCGGCTGTCCCATCTTCACCATTCCTGGACGAACGTACCCCGTCGAGATCCTGTATACCAAGGAGCCAGAGAGCGACTACCTCGATGCCTCACTCATCACTGTCATGCAAATCCATCTTTCCGAGCCTCCTGGTGATGTCCTTCTTTTCCTCACTGGTCAAGAAGAGATCGACACGGCCTGCGAAATCCTGTTCGAGCGCATGAAAGCACTAGGACCCAAAGTACCTGAACTCCTCATCCTCCCCATCTACTCTGCTCTCCCATCCGAAGTCCAATCCCGCGTGTTTGAGCCCACCCCTCCAGGCGCGCGTAAAGTCGTCATCGCCACCAACGTCGCTGAGACGAGTCTAACGATCCCCGGTATCTACTATGTCGTCGACCCTGGCTTCTCCAAGCAAAACGCATACGATCCTCGGCTGGGCATGGACTCGCTCGTCGTCATGCCCATCTCGCAAGCCCAGGCACGTCAGCGTGCGGGACGTGCAGGACGTACAGGTCCCGGAAAATGCTACCGTCTCTACACCGAGGCTGCCTTCCGAAACGAGATGCTGCCCAATTCCATTCCCGACATCCAGCGCACGAATTTGTCGGCGACGATCCTGCAGCTCAAGGCGATGGGTATCAACGACTTGTTGAGTTTCGACTTTATGGACCCTCCACCTGCGCAGACCATGTTGACGGCGCTCGAGGGTCTATACGCACTCTCGGCATTGGACGACGAAGGTCTGCTCACCAAGCTTGGGCGCAAGATGGCTGATTTCCCTATGGAGCCTCCGCTCGCCAAGATGCTCATCGCTTCCGTCGAGTTGGGATGCTCTGAAGAGATTTTGTCTATTGTTGCCATGCTTTCGGTGCAGAGCGTGTTTTACCGACCCAAGGAGAAGCAGGCTCAGGCAGACTCGAAAAAGGCCAAGTTTCATCAGCCGGAAGGGGACCATTTGACGCTGTTGACGGTTTATAACGGTTGGAAGGCGGCGAATTTCTCGAATCCTTGGTGTTATGAGAACTTTATCCAGGCGAGGAGCATGAAGAGGGCGCAGGATGTGAGGAAGCAGCTGCTCGGAATCATGGATCGGTATGTGCGCTTCGTTTTCAAGCGTCGACTGCTAGCTGACTACATATTAAGGTACAAACACGATATCTTGTCTGCTGGACGAGACTTTAACCGAGTACGAAAAGCCATCTGCTCGGGTTTCTTCCGAAATGCAGCCAAGAAGGATCCTCAAGAGGGATACAAGACCTTGGTTGAAGGAACTCCCGTCTACATCCACCCTTCGTCTGCATTGTTCAACCGTGCACCTGAATGGCTCGTCTACCACGAATTGGTGCTCACGACGCGCGAGTACTGTCATAACGTGACGGTTGTAGAACCCAAGTGGTTGGTCGAAGTTGCGCCACAGTTCTTCAAGGTTGCGGATGCCAACAAGATCAGTAAGAGGAAGAAGCAGGAGAAGATTGAACCTCTGTTCAACAAGTATGAGAAGCCCGACGAGTGGAGGTTGTCGAAAATCAAGCGGAGTGCTCGTTCGGTACGTCCTTCCTTGACCCTCAGTATACATGAAAAACTGATGATTATTTGCAGAGTCAAACTTTTGGTTGAGTTTGTTATTATTGGTGTATTCTATACTTTTGAGAGATCGTTCATGTGCTATAATACAGTTGCAAAGTCCTTGTGTTGCCCTTTCCATGGATCCCAAGAGATTAAGAGAAAAAGATATGCGATATATTTGCAGAGTTGAGGCGCAGCAATAGTGAGAGTGAACAAAAAAGGTATCTGCAAGGCAAAGTCAGAACGAGCGCGTAGAAATGACTAGAAGGACGTGCCTAAGAAATATGACTACCCGACGAATCGAAGCGCGTCGGCTCCGACGTAATAGATAGCGACTTCGCCTGGCTTGGATGGCGGAGCGGAAGGGTCGGGCACAAGCATGAACGTCTGTGAAAAGACGCGAGGATGGCCTTCAATGTTCTTGTGGTGCGTAGTGGGAGGGTTCCCTGCTGGGCCTTTGCCATGCGTCACTGTGCCCGAGACGGTCACAAGTAATGAAGGCGGCTGAGAGCCTACAAAATAGCTGTAAGCAACAGCCCGGAATCAAACAGGAACACAAAGACTTACCAGTTATGGGATGACAATCAAAAGAGTTGACTTCATGCTTTGTGGGCGGCATGTTCTCAATGAGCTGCTTCAGACCGTCCATACCCTGGAAGGGTGTCCCATTCCAAGTGAGGGATGAATTGGGCCGGTAGTACTGGGGCAGGTCTGAGAGACGTGTATCCGAGTCGTACGTCGAGTAGTAGACACGGGTAAAGTTGTCGGCTGCTCTGGTAGCGATCTCGATGCTGGAGGGAGGGGGTTGGTTGTAGGTTAAGAGAGTGTCGGGGCAGGTAAAGGAGGGAAGGTGGCGCACTCGCTGGTTGTGAGCGTTGTTGAGGGTGCGACGACGGCCATGGCTGGAGGTTTTCTTGGGAGGTGGTTGTCGTGGGTATTGAGGGAAAGGTCCTTGTCGTTGTCGGAGGTGTGTTGTGGTGGTTGTGGTCTAAGCCGTCAAGAGCGCGCCTCCGGAGGCTTTTGTTTTGATCGCTCAGGCGCCCATAATAACATCCACAATTTGTTCTTGTTGCGTCACTTTAGAGTGTTCTCGTCCTCGAGGCTGCAACCTTGCACGACGACGACATGGCAGACACAGAAATCAAGACATTGAGCTTGAAACTGCTGGTAAGCCTGATTTATACTCTTGTGACACTTCTGATTGACATTGACTTTCAATTAGGGGTCTCAAATACGTAGCCAAGAACAGGGATGAACGTATCGAGGCTATATCCCAAGCTCTGTCCAATACAGACAGGGACATCATAGCCCTTCAGGAAATATGGGTCTACTCCGACTACGAGAAAGTCCGGGACAGCGTGAGCAAGCGATTGACCTACGCAAAGTTCTTTTACAGGTGCGTGCAGTCTTCGCCCATCTAGTACCAAAGTGTTCATAAATCTGCTGGATGAAGTGGTGCGCTAGGAGCAGGTCTAGCGATCTTCAGTCGCTTCCCAATCGTTTCGACATCTGTGACACCGTATTCGCTGAACGGTGCACCCATTGATGTTGCTGCTGGAGACTGGTTTGTCGGAAAGGCAGCTGCTTCCGCTGTGATCCTCCACCCTGTCCTGGGCCAAGTCCAGATATTCAACACGCATGTGTGTCTCCCTCGTTTCTGCCTCGTGGTCTGCGTTGGGCTCAATATTGGATAGCTATTTGCCAAAGGTGGTGAAGATGGTCCTGAATTCTTGCGTGCCCACCGTCTGGTTGGTTCTTGGGAGTTTGCAAAGCTAGCTCGAGCAGCAGCAGAACAGGGCCGCTATGTCATTGCTGTATGTACCCCCACATCCTCTTCAAGAGCTTTTACTGAGCAACTCTAAACAGCTTGGTGACTTTAACTCTATCCCTCCTACCCTCCCCATGACCATCATCCTCGATCACGCCTCCCTCACCGACTCCTGGGCCCAGCTCAATCCAGGAGCTGAAACTGGTCCTCAACCCACCACCGCACTCGAGTCGATTGAGCGACACGGCATCACAGCCGACTCGCCTCTCAACTCTTGGTCGGCTGGCAAAGCTTATAGCCACGGCTGGGGTAAACGCCTCGACTACTGTCTCTACCGACAGCCCCTCCGTCCTGCTCCCCACCCCTCATCCCCAGACACAATCTCAGTGCTCCGAGCAGCAGAGTGCAAAGTCGTCTTCACAGACAACGTTCCCGGTCGTCCATTCTCGTATTCCGACCATTTCGGACTGGAGACAACGTTGCGGATCGAGCCCTCTTATCCAGCCGACGCGAATTGGGAAGATGTCCCTCGCGAACTCTCAACTGCCACAATGGAAAAGGCTATCCACGCGTGGATGGAATGCTACAGGGTGGCCAAGGTCCGATCGAAAAAGGAGCTTGCGGTCTTTGTGTCGTCCCTTACAGCGTGTATAGCGATCACCGTCGCGTCGGTGTGGTTCCCCCAACCATGGATCACGCCCATCTTTATCCTTGTCGTCGTGGTCTTTGCTTGGCTGGCGACGACGTTCTTGTACCATGGGTTCTTGTATGGGAACTGGGAGTGCAATGCGCTGATGAATGCCATTGAAGATATGGAGTATCACAGGAACGGGATAGAGCTGTTGAAAACGGCTAGGTATTCAGACGCTTCTACCACGGGAGGTGTTAATTAGTTGGATCTACATCTCATGTTTTGTTTTTGACCTTGCTGGACGAGACTAACAAGGTATATAACCCGGGACGCTTATCTTTCTTCCTCTTTTCATCTTTGGAATCTCATACAACAATTTAATTTATTCGAACTACACGTAATAGTCCATCGGTACAAATGATTGCAGAAACTATGCCAATATTGCCGTGCGTAGGTTATGTGTGGCGTAAGAAATATGTGGTATATGATGAAGTATATGTGAACGGCGGCGACAATGATGATGGTAGGTTGTACAAATGAGTAAAGAGATGCTGGATAAATGGATAACAAATGCTGTAGAAGGATGCTGGTATTCTCTTACCAGCCTAAAAATGTATGCCGTTAGATCTTGGTCGACGAAGGAGAGCTCTGCGTATTGGCAGAATAAACCCAAGTATCATTGGCTGGCCCTTCACGCGACCAGTTATCAACGAGGGAGGTTAGGTCAGGATGGCTCCTTGACCCAGACTTGGATCGTCTAAGTGATGGTGGAGGCGCAGGTGAGTTTTGCACGACGGCCGACATAACGAAAGGTGTCCCTCGGAGCGTGTTATAGCTCCTTTGACGTCCGGCAGGTTTGGGTCGGACAGGCGGACGACTGGATGAAGCAGGTCCTGATGGTCGAAGAAGTGTCTGTGAGCGAGGCCGGAGCGGATTGGAAGAGCTGTTACGGGACAGTGCAGGTCCCGGAGACGAAGCGATAGACGTGGGTGAGGGGGTGGACTGTAAAGGTGCAATGTGGGTCAAAACGTTGACCTCTAACGTATTCTCCTTTCCTGCTACCTTCTCCTTCCCACTAACCTGAAGATCGGGAAAGCTTGCCTTTGACCAAACAGGAGATCTGACCCAACTGGGTGGTACCTCCTTATCGTCCTCGGTTTCGCCGCCCGAAGTATCATCGGTGAGTGCGCCCTGCTCTATCTCGTGAAGTTCCTTCTCGCTGGTTGATTGCTCCACTCCATCTCCTCCAACAAGAACAGCATTCTCCATCTCTTGCTCCATACCCTTCTCCGCAACTTCAGGAAGAGGTTGAGGGGAGCGGCTTTGGATCTGGGGAAGAACGTGCTTGACAAAGTTTCTAATGGACCCGAACGCCTGTTTGGACGCGTCTAGAAATGGATATGCTTGGAAAACATGTATCTAGGAGAGTGTTAGTATCTCTTTCTCCTCGTCTGATCATTGGATATCACTTACACAGTCCTCGTAAAGCTCGTGAATGACTTCGACACCAGCCAAGGTCGCTTTGTGGGCCAGTAACGTGATTTCATCACGAAGTACTTCTGCCTCTCCTGCTTGAATGAGAAGCGGAGGCAAACCCGACATGTCGCCGAATAGCGGACTTGCGTATGGGTGCGTGAGGTACTTCTCCATGTTCTCTCCGAGGTAGAGAGCAATAGGATTCATGTGGTTGTCTGGCGATGGGAAAGGTACAACGTCGTAAGGAGCGTTGAGATCCCAGGACTCGCAGCTGAGGGTAAGGTCTGTGAATTTGTTCAGTGCCAGGTTGCTTCCCCAAGGACGCGATGCTACTGACCGCACCATGGTGACATCAAGATGGCAGATGAAGGAAGTGGGTAATCGTTATCACGAAGATACATGAGGAGGGCTAGGCATAGTCCCCCTCCTGCACTGTCACCAGCAAAGATGATGTTCTCTGGTGGTATTCGCAGATCTTCCACCAGCCGCATATACGCACTAACGGCGTCATGCAATGGCCCGGGGAAGCACGTCTCAGGTGCGAGACGATAGTCGAGGGCTACGCAATCAATATTAGCAAGGGAATTCACCACATTCAATTCTCTCCGAGCTTACCGAACACCCGAGCGTCAGCCCATTTGGACAAAGGGATGCTGATGACCCTCTGCGCGGCGGCGCTGGAAAGGTAATATGCCCCTCCGTGGATGTAAAGGATCACCCTCTCCTTCCTCTTCGGGTGTGCTCTGGTAGAGGTTCCTTCTGCTCGGCTGCCCCTCTTCCATTCATGTTGCAGCCTCTGCCAGGTTTTCCGCCCTATAACCCATTCTCCATGAAGTTCCCTCCTACCTGTCTCCGAAGCATCAAAATCTGCCAGGATGCCCCTCAAATTGCGTCTCCTGACGTGAAACGTTACGGGCGTGACAATCGCATCTGAAGGCAGTGGTGCAAAGCCAGTTAGACTCATCATCATTCTGACGAGTTCCTAAGATGGCCCGTTGAGGTCATGGACTGTGGGTGAATGATGAAGGCACTCACAATGTCGACGAGGTCGGCATGTACTTCAATCTCGCGAAGGAGACTGGTGACAATGGTCATCTCAATGCCCCATGACTTGCGCCTTGGTCCCCATATCTTGTGCGAGAGGATTTCAGAGGTGACATGGGTCGCTAATTAGACAAACGGTCAGCACCTCCGCGCGTCATTCGATTAACCGTTAACAAACCCTTCGTGGCGGCAACTGCAGCAAACTTCCAGTACTCCCAGACCCTAGGCGGCCGACGAGGCTGCAGTTTGAGCTTTGGGTCTATTCGTGCGGACGGGGGTGCAATGCCTGGGGTGGAATAGTAGAGCAGGGCCTCCGTCGGGGAGCGCTTCACGAGCTGGGAGGTAGGCTCGTCGGGGGTGCAACTGCGGGTAAAAGCGCGGGGAAGGACTGAGGACAGGGATGGCAGGTGCATTGTCCTGCGGACATGGAGGCAAGAACAAAGGCGAGCAACTGCCCCAGGACTAGTTGACGTCTCATAATAGCTCATCCGTTCCACGTGCTCCATATTATTTCGGATCTATCTCCGCCCCACAAACTATTCGGCCTCGCCGTTTCTTCGCAGAATATACGAAAGGCCACGGGCATTGCGCACCGTAGTTGGTACACTTGGAAGAAGAAATAAACATGCAGCACAAGACAGAAGACCTTGGGGTACTACTACTACTAATTACCCCGCAGTGATATACGGGGGCACTCCGATCAGAAGATCTTGATTGCTGGACCTTCGCGCGGTTGCAATTGTCTTTACTGTTTCTCTTTACAAGACAGACAGTAGCTGCAGCTAGCTGCTCTTATGATAGGCTGACATCCAAGCTGAATATTCATCGTAAGAAATATTTCAATAGTCATCTCCGCGCGTAACGACTTCCTTGCACGTCGGTCGCAATAAGATCGTGTGTTCCTGTGGCAATCGTCAAGAATCACATTGATAGGCTGAGAACACCACTTACGAACTGCGCAGTCATTGAGCCAGGTACGTCGCACAGAGGCGGATAATCCTGGACAATCCCCTGTTGGACGAGGTGGTTCAGCTGAGATATACATATTAGCAACAGGACCTCCTCTATTGAGTAACAAGCGGATCTTACAGCTAGTAGGTACTTGCTCTCCCCAGCGCGATCGAGGTATCGGCGGCAGAAAGGAAGTGTCCCAAAGTTTTTGTTGATAGAGTTAAGCAGGGACTTTGCAGTTGTCAATCTAGACAGCGAAGGTCAGACGACCGTTCAGTTGATCATAGCTCCCAGAACATGGTACTCACCGAAGAGGCACACGAGGTGCATCCACTTTCTTGGCATAGTGCGAGCACTCGCCCTGTTCGATGATACGTCCTCGGCCTGTCGATCCGAAAGTCTCAATGGCAAAGTATTCTCCCTCTTCCATCTTGGTGTCATCGTCGTTCTTGACCAATAGGACAGACTTTCCGCCATGGATCTGATATTTGTTTATCGAGTGACCACTAAGGTTGTCAATCGGTTTCACTATGCAGATGGTCAGGCTCTGTAAGGAGAGGACGGCGTATATGCGTACCAGGGTAGACCTTTCCATTGACTTCAACCTCGTAGGACTCCATGGTTTCCTGGATGTACCCACCCAATTCACCCAGTCGCATATCGATTCCAGCTTCCTACCCTTGTCTTCAGCATTGCTTCAACCTCTACACAAGGTGAGCGACATACCCGAACACCAGTGTCAGTGGCAGCCTTGACAGCCTCAATCAGTTTGTCATAGGTAGGCTCCCAGTTGAGGGTGAATGCTGAGTCGGCAATGCGCCCATTAACCTGGACTCCAATATCGACCTTCAGTACATCTTCCTTCTTCAAAACTAAGTTTTCCACTAATCAGAGGTCTTCTGCGGGCGGATGACAAGCAACGTACTGATGTTATCCCCAGCATTGGGCGTATAATGAGCCGCACAATGGTTCAGACTCAGGCCAGTGGGGAATCCAACACCGGCCTCGAGACCGTTCTCCTCCACAAGCGCACGCGTTCCATCCTCAATCATGTTGGCGATGTCCGTCATGGCCATCCCAGGCTTGATCCACTTCCTAGCATGTTGTCGGACCTGTCTGTGCACTTCAGAGGCCTTGCGGATGTCGTTGTAGGTGACTTCAGGATCTTGCATGGCCATCCTTTCGTCGTACCGCTTCTCCTCTGAGGTGGTACGGTAGCGATTGCTACAATGCAACGAAGATCGGTGAGGACCTTCACAATAGCCAAGCAGAATAATATACGCACTCGTCCTTGTACTCCTGCTCTTCTCCAACAGGATAGTTTCCATTAGGGAAGAACTTGGAGAGCCCAACTCGAGGAGGATCGCTCTGCGCAGCCTTTGTACCCTTCTTCTTGGGCTTTTTCTTTTTCTTCTTCTTTTTCTTTGCTTCGCCTAATGAGAGAACCCTCTCAGCACCTTGATCCAATAGCCAAGTCGAGACGATTTACCTTCTACAGGTGCACCGTCCTCGACATCATCTTCGCTATCGTCGTTTTCCTCAGGATCAACAGTCGGTTCGTTGGACTTGGAATCCTTTTCGTTAGGTGGGTTATCGCGAGCACTGGCGGCGGGCATGGCTGGTTGCTCTCAAAAGCACTTGATGTCTGTCGTGATGCCTGTGTGTGGGCTTTAGTCAGAAAATGCGATGATATCATTACGGTGCGAAAACAAGTCAAAAGGTCTAATTAGAAGACGAGAGTATGTAGTATACACAAAAGTGATAATAAAAGTTAAGCAACAAGTAACATGTGGCCTTGAACAGGGCCAGAGTTGGTGGAAAGCAATTGTCTTCATGCGCTCCCTACCCGATCAACATAAAGCTTCCAAACCATTCCTCCCTCCTCGCCCATCTCCACCACGCTGTACCCAGGAGACAACAACACCTCCCACTGACCTGCGTGTTCAGACTCCTCATTCACCAAAGTGCCATTCAGCTTGATCTGAATATCACCAGGCTTGGACGATTTGACCTGCGAATCCTTCTTCCCCGTCTTCATCGTAGCCACCCGTGCAGACGTACGAGTCGGCCTTCCAACACGTTTGCCCTTCTTCCTCGGCCTTCCTGGACCTCTCTTCACAGGCGTAGTATCAACCTCCATCTCGTCCTCCTCTTCCTCCTCTTCTTGCTCCTCCTCACTGCTCTCTTCGTCGTCGTCAAGGTGTTGGTTGAGCCAGCTGACATCGCTAATAACGAGTTTGGATTCTCCGACGCCTAGACGGACAGCCCAGGACTTGACACCGTCGCGATAGTCCATATACACAACACGTCCATGCGGCTGGATCTCGACCCTGGCACACTTGAGCTGGTGTTGATGCACAGGTGCAGGCGTTGGGGTCGGTACCGGTGCAGGAGTCGATACCGGAGCTGGGGCTGGAGTGGCACTCTGCTTTTGGGCAACCTGTGGTTGCGGTGCCTGAGGTTGAGGAATTGCGGGGGTAGGAGCTGGGTGAATATTTGAATACGACGGGGTAGCAGAGAGCTGTTGGTTGGAGGGATACGGCTGAATGACTGGGTTTGCGTATTGAGGCGCTGGGGCATGGCGAGGTGCTGAAATCTGACGAGGAGCGGGCTGAGGCGCTGCAGGTCGAGGAGCAGCCGTAGCTTTCATTACAGGGAGTTTAGGGGACGGGGCAGCTTTTGCAGGTGTAGGCAGGGCCGCTGCAGGTGCTGGGGCAGGTGCAACTGGTCTTGCAGTGTTCCTGGCGATAGGGAGAGATGGCTCGACTTTAGCCTTGGGTGGGGGTGCGGGCTTTTGCACCGCAGACGGTGGAGCGGGGACGCGAAGGGTGAGGGAGGGTAGCTGGGAGCCAGAGGATGAAGCTTGCGCCGCGGGAGGTCTAATCTTCAGACTGATCTTCGTTGGCGGTTGGGCGTATCTTGGTATTGTGTGGGGTGGTGGAAGGTCAGCCATGACCTGGCGAAATGTATTCTAGCCGAGAATGTGAGGCTAGGGCAAAGACTACACGGCACACCACTCACCCGTAGTATTACTGCATCGTTCCATATAGGTGAATGATCGTGGTTGAAAGTCATTGCATTCTCAAAGATGACCTCGACATCAGCCGCGAAATCTTCTGAAGTATTATAGTCTTTGCGTTTGAGGCATTTCTAGCTGGATGTGAGTGCCAGGCTCTGATAGAATGAACATATACTTACGAAGACACCATTGAAGCATTGTGGCCTTTTGATAATCTTGTAATAGTCTGGCCAATCCTTTCGCGAGGGCAACTCCATGAACTCGGTAGATATCACGCGGCCACTGTGGAAGTGGTCAATACAAAATGGCCGTCGCGCATACAAGAAGAAGACTGACTCTGCGTCCTTCTTGTCGACAACCTTCTGCAACCGTCCCTTGAGCAGCTTGCTCATGCTGGGAGGTTTGTGCTTCTTGCCGCCGTCGGGTCCAGGCATAAGCTTGTTGAATGTCTTGTTGGTCAATTTCTGCGGCAAGAATGCGATTAGATCCTACTTGCAATCCTCAAAGAGGCGAACATACCAGCAAGTCTTTTGCATCTGCCCATATCTCGCTCCCTTCTGCATTGTAGAGCATCGCGTTGCTGAAGCAAAGCTCCAAGTCCTGCTTGACGGCCTCCAGCGTCGGATACAGGCCTTTGTCCAACTTTGACTTGACATCGTCGAATGCTATCGGGTGCTGAATGATTTGATAGTAGTCTGGATAGATTTTCTTTGGTACTTTTTTGTAGAAAGGAGGCCCAAGCAGTCGTCCACTGGTTACGCGTGATGAGAATCCGAAACGACGAAAGGCTGGGAACCATAAACTCACTCTTTGCTAACTGCGTCCCTGACCGTTTGCAATAGCGTTGACCCGAGCGTCTTGACCTCTTCTAGCGTCAAAAGATTTGGTAATGTGTAGCTTGTATCTGCCCCGCCTTCAGCGTCAGAAACTCCGTGGTCCGACATGAGCACATCGACATCTGAAGCCGCTCCTGTCTCCGCCTGATGCTGAGCGGTTTCCCTGCGAGGGCGCTTAGGTCGTGACAGATCCGCGAGGTCTGAGGCACCGTTCTGAGCACGTTTCGACATGGTCGTAGAGCGAGAATATATGTAAACTCTCCAACAGTGTCAGCAATGGGCACTGTAGATATAGGGAAAGTGGTTTGGGAGAGGATACCGTGGTGGACAGTTCGTTGGGCAGTCGCCTGCTAAGAATGACGCCGACACGTGACCTGGTGATGGGCCGAGACTTTGTTGTCCCTTTCACGCCTTGTAGCGCCATTTGACCTTCAAACGAGAAGAAGGAATGGCTTTTATTCAGGCATACATACATAAGTATAGGAGGGTTTTTAATTGTGAATAGCAATGACTTGAGGCTGCTTGAAATATTCAGGAACGCGTCAACTTGAATAATCAAGACGCGTCTGATTCCGACTCGCCGTCCGTGGAGGGCGACATCTCTCCTCCCTCATTGGTGCTGGGTGTTTGTAAGGCTTCCTCCCAGTATTGGTCCCACGTAGAGTCAGCAGCGTATCTAACCTTCTTTAGCTCCTTCTCTCGTGTCTTCCAGACTGACCATTCGTGGCCTGGAACGCCCATCCCCATCCCGTCCTTTCTGAACGCCATAACTCCATCAGCCCAGTCGCCGGCACTGAGATGAATCTCTCGAAGTCCTTCTGAAAGCAAATGCTGGACGATGGGAGCAACAGTCTTGCTGTTGATGCCACTTCCGGGCATGATTGTGAGCCCCCAGACCTCCTCATCCATGAGGGTCCTTTTCGTGTTGAATAAGCGCTCAAATGTCGGAAGGGAATCCAGGACTTTGGCAGATTCGTGTCCACTGATAAAGCACATAAATCCCAGTTCAACACCTCGACGTTCAGGAAACGCCGCGCACCTGGTCAGGATACGAGAGACGCCTCCAATTTCGATGATATCTCGAAGGGCCTCTTCCGCATCCCGTGTCATATCAAAGGCACGATGGAAACAAACTGCAAATTGTTATTGTGCGAACATTCGCGAGGAGAGGGACCGCGACCTACCTTCCAAGGGGAGAATTGTGTCAATCAGCCTTTTCACGGCTTCGACATCCACCCTGCCGTCCTCTGTGAGAGCGCCAACAACGAATCCTTGAACGCCTGACATGAAGGTCAACCTCCTACTTTTGCTGGCGGCTAAGCAACATGGTGCTCACTCGGAAGATCTCTCATGGACTGAATGTCCTCAATCATTACGTCGAGTTCATCGTTTGTGTAGCGAAAATCACCCAACCTGGGCCTGATCATGACCTTTTGCATATATTAGCAAGATGCACAAGATGCTAACGAAGTTTCTGCACCATCAAAGGGACACCTTTGGTCTCGACAGCCTTGATAATGGACTTGACGAGACCGATGCTGGGTGTAACACCTCCTCCAACCCCAAGGCTCCCGCAGACTTCAAGCCTGTCGGCGCCTCCATTGACTGCACTATCTTTACATGAAATTTATCGAAGATCAATGAAGGCTTGGTAGACGGACCTGATAGCTGATCCCACAGAATCAACGCAGACTTCGATGAGCAGTGAAGGCAACGCTTCTTCCATGATTTGGCGCGTGTGATTGACCGTAGAGGTCGCCCACAAACTCTTTTTATACCATTATGAGTATGTCGCACCTGTGATGATGAGCAGACAAGCCCTTTCTGATGTTCACTGGGCGGCAATTCACATGGACCAAAATAGCAACGAGACTCCCGCCGCGTCCATTCCTTGTCCTCAACCGCCACCCTGACTACTCTCAGGCATGGCACACGTACGCTGCAAGGTAGCTATATGCAAGATGAATGTTGAAACTCTGGGTGTACTAACCCATTTTTCTCCAGTTCTTTGATGACGACGGAAATTCTATTAGTCATAGAAGGGACGGCCAGTGTCCTGCTAAGAACTGCAGATTCGCTCACCCGGGCGATCCGTCATGGTCCAGGGCAGAAAGGAAAGGTTTCGCTACCGGCGTCCGCTGCAAGGTACGCCCTCTGACCCTGTGTTGCACAGGTCATTTAACCGATGGCTCATAGTTTTACGATGATGATGGCCACCCAATTGACGGAGGATGCCGCGGTCGCAATGGTGGTTGCGCTTTCATCCACCCAGGCGAAGCTCGATGGCTCGGCGCAAAGAGAGACTCTTTCGCAGAACCTTCATACGGCTACAGGTCCAAGCCCATCGTAAGGATTGTCAACCGTTGCTCTGGGACAAAGGCAGCTGACCAGTGCAAATCTAGCAACCTCCACCAGCGGATGACCCCAAGTTGAAAAGGCTCGCAGAACAACGAAAGGCCGTCCAAAGCTCTGCACCTTCTGCCAATTCTGAGTTCGATCCCAGCAGCTGGGGAAAGCCAGCCTATGCCGCTTCGCCGGTCAACCCTGAGCCTGTGGCAACCACCTCGGGACGGAAGCTTCCTCCTCCTCCATCGTATAAGGACAGCGGCGCATCATCGAGCAGAGGTTCAGGAACCGCTGGGGCCAGCAAAGATCCTTCAGCATCGACAGGGTGGGGAGGTGGATCCTGGGGCTCAGGCTGGGGTGGTGGTGGTACCTGGGGAGGAGGAGGCGAATCTTCTGGCGCTCAAACATCGGGATGGGGTGCCCCCAACGGAGAGTCAAGCTGGGGCGCAGCCTCACCTGTTCAGGCTGAACAGCCAACATGGGGTGCATCTTCACCTCCTCGCGAACAGTCCGGTTGGGGCGCTCCGAGTCCTCCTCACAGTAAACAGTCAACCTGGGGTGCTGCTGCTAGCTCTCCTCGCGTTGAAAACCAGGGATGGGGCCGGGGCGCTAGCCCGCCTCCTCGTGGTGTTGGCACGACTGCGCAATCATCTGCCACATGGGGTGCAGGAGCGTCTAGCTCATCTCTTCCTGCATCCTCTGCAACAACCTCGACTACTTCCCAGGCAGCCGCTCCTTCTGGGCCCTCCAATCCTCAGCCCCGTAACTTTTCATGGGGCTCAGTGCCTGTAACGCCTATTGAAGGGTCATTTCAAATACCGTCACGCAAGCCCTCTCTGGCGACTGAGAAGACCATGGATCCGAGACGCAAGCCAACACTCCCTACCACACCAGTCGAAACCACCCCCTTTCAACCACCACTTCCAAGCAGAAAGGGCAAAGAGGTCGACCGAAGCATTCATCGCCTCCCTTCAGTTTCTCGACAGGAAAATGAGGCTCGATCCTCTGCTCCACCGCCGGCAGCTACAAACCCTGCCGTAGAGAGCAACACGAAACAGAGTTCCAAGGTCAAAGGTAGCTCGCGTGTTACACGAGGTTCACTCAAGACATCTGAAGAACGGAGACACGTGTATCGAAGCATTGTCAAGTACGTGCAAACTCTATCATCTGCCGTCAAGAGCCCTAATCCACATACAATGCAGGGAGCTGATCATGATCATCTCATTCACAATCGAGAGCGAGAACGAGCGTCGAAAGATGATGCAGTGGAAGCCACACCGGAGAGACGCCCACTACAAAGGTCAATCCAAAGAGGGAGTTGATGCGCTAGACGCCATCTATGCACGATGGATTGAAAAGTGGTCAGCGCTTGATCAGAAAAGGCGGATGCACATGGCGAACCTGCTGTCCTACCCCAATATTCCGACCCAGCCAAAGACCTACGACATTGGAGGGGATTGGAGAAAGATCCAAGAGTACACGATTAAACTGGCTCAGTGGATGAAAGAGTTGAATTTGGGCCAGAGGCTGAAGCCTCCGCAGTTTGGACCTGAGCGTCCGGAGGAAGGTCAGGAGGACCAAGTCATGGGAGAGCCAGAGGAAGCATGGACGATGGAACGCTTGTCTGAAAAGCTAGACGAGATGATGGCCACCACCGACGAAATCGACGCAGCGATCCCGATCGACTTGTGCTCTGACCTATCCCAGTTTGACCACAAGTTCAAGGCCTTTTTGCAAGAGAGTAGGCAACGACAGGTTGCCAAGCGGGAGAAGCAGATTGGTGAAGTGCTCGAGAGGCAGAGCGGGGAGTTGGCTGCTTTCGGCGACAACCTAAAGGCCAAGACGTCGGAGGCCTCCAGTACCCAGGAGAAAATGAAGGCGATGGAAGACCTTGTCATACAGCTTAGAGAGCAGACAGAAGAGCTGAACAAGGCCAACGAGAAGGTTAGTATTTTCCA
The DNA here is from genome assembly GCA_020736565.1 of Coprinopsis sp. MPI-PUGE-AT-0042. Classification (NCBI taxonomy): domain Eukaryota; kingdom Fungi; phylum Basidiomycota; class Agaricomycetes; order Agaricales; family Psathyrellaceae; genus Coprinopsis; species Coprinopsis sp. MPI-PUGE-AT-0042. The sequence goes on along the minus strand of JAHBOF010000249.1, from coordinate 43,777 downwards.
CCCATACGGCAAGACAACAAACTGAAAATTCCGGCAAGGATGAAGAACGCATTGCAAAGATAGAAGCTTCGCAGACTGCACGACGCGCATCCATTGACACCCTTCGACAACAAGTGCGAGATTTCGCCGCTTCTCGAGATCCAGCCTTGCGTCGCCCTCGCAAGGAGATTGATCTGGAAGCCCTTGCGGCTCCGATCCGAGAGAAATTGGTCGAGGACATGAAGAAGGAGATCATGCCTGTTCTCGAAGCCTTTGTCAAGTCGACCACTCAGAGTGCTCAGATGCTCCAAAAGGAGGTGGACAAGGTTATCAACCCACTCGTCGAGAAGACCAACCGAATCATTGAGCTGGCGAACAAGCGAGATGCCTCATCATCTTCTGCTATTCCTACTGCCCAGTATCCAAGTAACACTCATTAAGAGTTTGCGCTGCACGCATGTAGAGTCATTAAGTTGTAATTATAATACTAGTAGTGTACACCTTCGCTAACACCAGTCCATTCTACACATTCTTGTCTGCAGCCAAAGGAGTTCTAGCTAGAGGAATGTTATCGTCCTCATCTTCATCTGACTCGCTGAAAGGTTCTGGCTCGTATCGAACATATCGATGCGGGTCATCTCCAATTTCCTCAATGTACCGCCGCAACATATCGTCCCTTGACTGTGGTCTGACTTCATACCCTTCCGAGCCTCGTCGTACTCTCTGACGACCCTGCTCAGGTTCAACATATTCGTCGCTGTCTTCTTCCTCTTCACTTTGATCGTCAGGAAAGTAGTCGCCTTCTTTGTAGTCCGGATGATACGGGGGCAGGTTGTGGGCTGGTTGCGATGACCTGTTGCCATTGTTTGACCTTCGACGCATGTTGGAGGGTGATAAGGTTGGGTTTAGGGATTCGTCGCCATATGTAAAGGGGGATGCAGAAGACAAGTCCCTTGCAGGACCGCTTCGTATGGAATCGGGTTCGCGAGGAGGCCATACTTCACGTTCATCTGACAAGGGAATCAGTAAACGACCTAGGTAACTGCTGGAAGGAAAGAGACGCTGAGCTATCTGTCAGGCCAGAAATGGACCGAGAGATAAAGGACTTACGTATGAGCCAATATAATTTACTAGACATCCTCTTTGGCCTTTCTTCTATCTACAAGGCTATCCCACTTACCGGCGTGGCTTGCCAACTCGAATCTGAGTCCGTTGCCGGGCATGGGACTAGGTAGACACCATACGAGAGGTGTGTTCCCAAGAACAGACTTGATATTCTTCATCTTTCCCAGGTCCTGGGCCACCGTAAGTGTCAAGAGTAGTCATTTGAAGGGGGAACCTCACATAAGGGAACTTGACCTCTTGGATTTGTCCCCTGCGCATCATTGTCGCGACTTTGTCCTTCTCATGGCCCTCGATGGTGGTTGCGTTTCCGAGCAGGTTGAAGAAGTGGTAGATACTAGAGGTTGATTAGCCGTTGTACAGGCCTAGGTCTTGGAATGCTTACCTGAATCCACCAACGGCGAGGAGGACTGGTACGCACGCTACATAGTTAAGGATGAGGAACAGGAGTTCAAAGGGTTCCTGCTATGCGATATGAGGCCAGTATACCAGACAAAAAAAAGAAAAGCGGCTTGCCCAGAAGTAGTAGCTACTGAAGGCATCGAGGGTCCGCTTGCCAATCATAGCGAGATGGTATGAGCAGGCGACGTCAACCCAGAACAGGAACCTCAGAAAGGCGCTGTAGTTGAAGTGACCGACACAGTTATTGATCCAAGGACAGTGGTGGTCTGTATTATGAGAGTTAGAGATAGCATTCGATGATGAAGGGCGTGCATACCCATCCGAAGGACACAGCTGGGGGGCGGGGTCAGGGCCGGTCATCTTGTTCCGTTGAAAGATGCTCAACTCACCGGTTGCAATCTCGACAGTGGTGGGTTCGAGGGGGTTTGTAGCACTGGCACATTCTGCAGTAGCGAGGTTCTCCGGTCAACTTTTTGACTTCGTATCCATCGCTATGGGTATCTGGTCGCTGCGCAGACGCTGTCAGCTTGGATGCGATGCTGGAGGAAGTTGCACCCACCCAGCCAGATGGGACCGTGCCTGGGTCTGTCATCACACAGAGATAATAGTTCCAGAACAGGATCCCTACAGACACACTGAACGCACTTCGTCAGCTATCACACTTTCATAGTCAATGAACGACTTACTTGAAGGGTAGGAGCAATGTCAGCAGCTCAACTGACCACTCTCGGCCATACCAGGGCCATATGACGAATATTTGGGAGGAATATGCGATGAAGGATATCAGACATAACACCAGGCCGACGACAATACGACCCAGGATATAGTGCATCCCTCTGTTAGCTCGTCGTGCTCGCTCAGCAACAGGCCGATGCCAAGCCTCCCCCTATAACGCGTTTGATCCCGCGAAAAATAAAGGCAAACAGCCCGTCACGTCGATCCCGAATTCGCCTCAGAACTCTGTATTGGCGCCCTCCTCGCTGTCGTTTTACAGGCCAGCATGCAGTCGATATGTCGTCGCGCTTTGAACCCTGCGACTCGTCTCGCGCAGAGGTCTTATGCTACCCGTGAGTTGTCTAGACCTGTACTTCCTCCCAGCGCACGTCCTTACGGCTCTCTACAGTCGAAGTCCCTGCTATAAACCCGAAGCAGCACATTAACCTGGCTCTCGATGTAGAAGCAGGCTCTCTGGCCGACTTGCTTTCTCGGGAAACCTCCACGGGACGTGAGGCAGTCAAGGACCACGCAGCCCGCGTTGCTGCAATTACTGCGAAACGACGAGCTATGGGCCTGGCAGCAGAGGCAGTATCAGACTTGCAGGACACCCAGAAGAAGCCTGAGCAGCGAAAACCTCAGCCGAAAGCCTCGAGTCAGGCACGACCTTCTCCAACAGGAACTATGTCTCATCAAGCCTCCCACCTCGAATCACAGGAGGAGAGGTTGGCTAGAATCCGAGCTGGCCTTCGAGGATTCCAATCTCAAGAGACCTCTGGTGGACAAGGCCAACGCTCTGCTGCGGGCTCGGGCCAGAAGGGACGACAGGGAGGGCGAAAATCCGCAAGAAAGCAGAACGACTTTGAAGAGAGCTCCGAAGACTGGGACGTTCCGGCAGATGTGGTAGACGCCCCATGGTTCAGGGCGGACGTTGCTGCACCCTCTCATGGGAATCCCGCAGAAGAGATCTCAGCAAACTTGTCAAACCTGTTGCGCCTCCAGGACCCGCGGAAGCAACCTCTCATCCCCGGACGTGGGTCTCGTGCTGCTCTTCAACGTCCAGCACAGCAGTATACCACCCCACTCCTCAAGCAAACTCTCGAAGACCAGGCTCGTGTCGCCATGTCTGTCAGCCCAGTCATTCCCCCTAACCGCAAGGGCGACGTGGCTTCTGTACTTTCAAAGTACAGCAAGAAGTAGTAGCACAAACGTAGATTAGGATTCGTTTAATATACGCATAACCTTAACCCATTCCTCGAAATAACGCAAACGACAATCCACCCATGGATTTATTCCTGCATCCTATTCTCGTCCTGGCTGTCATCAACCGCGATGTCTTCGTGTGTTCTCACCGACTTTGCAAGACCACTGAGCACACCAGCCGCGATCTGGCGGTCAAGCTCCATGGAATCCTCATTCTCCATGGGCCCTTTCGAAGTGGAGGGATGAGGGAGGCAATGAATGATAGCCAGGCGCTGCTCTTCCACAGCTCGCATCGTGTCTTCGTCAAGCTGGTCCACCTCTTCATCAGACTCACCCCATCCATCCGCTTCTTGCCCAGTCATTGAAGGGCTCCCGATAACCCTTTGAGGATCTTCTTTCAGGTCAAGGACGTATGCCGGAAGCTCATACTCGTACTCTTCTAGGAAAAAGGATGGAAGCTTCGCCCCAAATGCATCTCTAGCACGATGCTTTCCTCGGTTGCGAACAACATGAGAAGCAGCTTGCACAAGCAAGCATGTTCCCTTGGACTTGGTAGAGGTTTTCGGTCTTGTGCGCCTACTAGATGCTGTCGTCGTCGTCGTCGTCATGGCGGGCGCAACAGAGGATGTGGCAGGGCTTGCGGCGTCGAGGGGAGGGGTTCCGGGAAATGCCTCGATGGTAGGTAACGAGTGAGCCCTTGCAAATTGCTTGGGCGGGACGGGGGTCATTGATGTCCTGCTCTTCTTTCGAGGGCGTGTAGCGGATATCGAGTCTTCCTCTTCTTTCATTTGCTCGAACGGAAGTTCGGAATCATGCACTGTAACGTTCGTGATTACCCTTACAGGAGGGCTCAAACGAGGGTGAGGAGGCGACGTTGGAGGTGGCATAGGATCCGACGAAGACTGCCGAGCGGTATGCACGCCTGGCCCTACTAGCATCGGGCTGGGAAAAAATGGCTGGCGAGATGGAGAGCTGGGTATAGCAGTCCGCATATTTGATGTACGGTCGACGTCCATTGCCCGTTGGTCCTCGTGCATGGCATCGACCAATATGGTGTCACCATGGGTGGGGTGGACAACTGGAGGTGGTGGACCAGGAGGTGGACTTGAAGGAATGATAGGCTGCTGCCGCTGCTGCTTTCGAGGCTTCACAGGAGGCTCTTTAGGCCCTAGCCTCGACTTCTTGCTAGATATTGAAGGACCAGCACTCGGGATAGTCGAGGGTGACCGTGCCGGGGCTGTTGACCTCGAAAACTTGGTTCTGATTGAAAGGGATTCCGGAGGAAGTTCAGGCTCGGAAAAATGGATGGGCTCTGAGACTTTGGGAGCTTTCTTTGGCACGCGTTCTGGAGGAAGTAGTTGACGATAGCGGTCGTCCAAGGACAAAGCAGTCTTGAGCATTTCGTCACGCCGACGCTCGCCCTCGTTCAAGGCGGTGGCACCATTGAGCGAAGCCCCCGGCACACTTGTGTAGTCTCCTTCGGGCGCTTGTCCAGGTATAGGAGGAAAGTATGATGCAGGGAGTGAGAGGAAGGCAGAACCGTCGATGGCCCGAAGTTGTTCGATCCGTTCCTTGAGTTTGTAGTGTTCGTGCTGTAGTTTCTCCTTTTCCCTGGCCTTGATGCGTTTCTCAAAGGCATCGTACTTTCTGTGCCGCCGTTCGTATGCAGCATCCGCGGTGTACGAGTCGATTGGGGTCTCCGAGAGCAAGGTATCAGCGACGCAACCCGGAGACAAGGACGGCCCTCCCGCTCACCTGCTCAATGCTGGCCTTTACACGCGTCCGGGTTGATGCACTAGGCGCCTCTGAAAGATCTATGACTTCCGGCGTTTGGATGATGATTTGCTCTCGGTATGATCGAATAGACTCTGGCCGAGTGAAGTAGCCGTCGGTTTGGACGGTGTTCACTACGTGGCTACGGTCCTCTGAGCTCTTTCCCAAGTCTGCGTTTGTTGTTCCGAGGAACCGTTGCGACGGTTCGAGTATCCCGTCGAAATCTAGGACAAGAATGGGTAGTTGGTCGTGAGCACGTCTGGCCGGACCTGTTGCAGGTCGTGTTTCGACTTACCTTTCACTTTGGAGGCCTCCAGAATCGTAATGTCCACATCTCCTCCTACAGTAGCAGCAGTTGGTCGTCTGTTTCGTGATGGAAGTTGGCGTTTTGCTGGACCCACGTCCGCTGAGGTCGACGGGGCGTCCATGGTCGTGTTCGGTGTCGGCGGGTCGCGAGTCGCGCTCAGACCAAAGGTTTTAGCCAGCAATTTTGCGGTAGAGAAGTGTAGAGAGGAGTTTGGACCGCTGGTGCCCAGGAGAGACGCAGAACAGAAAGCGTGACTGACGGGAAAAGTTGCAGTTGACGGAAATGACGAGAGCTGCGAAAGACCAAATTAGTATGTGCATGCCAAACGGTGGCAGAGCGCTCGGCTTGCTTATGGCCGATTCTATTCGTGCTCAGAGTTGCACCTAATAAGAGGTATCAAAGAGACAGTAGTTCATCCTATACTGCTCTAGAATCAAGATAATTGAATCCTGTATATTTTCCGTGCATTGGAATTCATTGTACAGATGATCAGAGACAAGGATTCAACTAATCTATCTATCCTTGCAAAGACCTTTTATAATACCAGTAAGCATATTACCGGGCAGGCCACCGCTGGTGAGGATTCCCTGCATTGGCATTACCAGATGGATACTGCTGTGGACGGAGATTACCCTGCTGTTGGCCCACAGGATTAAAGCCGAAAGCAGGGGCAAACCGTGGGTTTATGTGAGGCTGAACAAAAGGCCTCATGCCCATCCCCTGCTGTTGGAAAGCGGTAGGGTTGAAGTTGTAGTTCATAGGCATAGCTGATGGGTATCCCCAGCCACCCTCCATGCCCATACCAGGAGGTTGCATATTCTGTCCTCCATATACATTTTGGGCGCCTGGAAGGGACGTCTGGGGGTTATACTCCTGGTGAGCACCCTCACCATAGCCATGTCCTTGTTGGAGCCAAGGCTGCTGGTACTGCTGCTGCTGTACACCGTAGCTAGGGCTCCGTCCTTGGTCTGGTCGATGAATGCCCCCACGACCACGGTGAGGCTGCTGGCCTCGACCTCGACCTCTCCCGCGACCGCGGGCATGCTGTGGCCTATGACTGTCAAACTGCCGTTGCTCTGTCAGACTATTCTGAGGTGGTGAAGGTGCAGGCTGCCGAGGTTCTGGCTCGCCCGTTGGGACGTCAGCGTCATAAGGATTGGCGTATGGATCATCATACGCCGAAGGACGAGGGCGAGAAGGACCAGGTTCGGCGTAGCCAACATCATATGGCCCATGCTCAGAGTAAGCACTCTGGCCGAGGTCAGCAAGTTGTTGGTCACGCAAATGTGAAGGATTCGGTGTCGGGTCTCTAGAGGGTGCACTGGACCTTTGACGAGATTCTGCCCGTCTAGAGAACAGAATGAGGCTCCAACTGAGAAAAGTATGGCGGGACCACTGACTTTCGTTTCAACCGACTTCGGAACGCGGCTTCAGCCTCATCGTCTGAGAACTCAAGCTCATCGTCGGCAGGCTCTTCATCATAGACATTACTAGCGTCGCTGCCTTTGAACGCCTTGATTCTGTCCACGAAGACGAATTTGCTTCTGGCGGGGACGCAGAAAACTGCCTTGCCCACTTGCACTCGTTCAGGCTGCAGCGGATACTTGCTGTTGAACTTTATCTGATAAAGGGGTTGCGAAGTTGGGCCAAACGTTTCGTATATCTATCTGAAATCAATTCGACACGATTCGAATGAGCAGAGAGAATTAAACGCACGTAGCCCATGACTTTTCGATCATCGAACACAAGGAGCGTCTCAGAGTCGAGAGCCGTTTGCGCCGCCCTGTTGAGCTGCTCTGACGGCAAGCCTCGCACAATGGCGATTTGGTCAATGATGCTCATAACCTCTCCCACTTTTTCCAGTTGCTCTTCGGGAGCAACCTCGTCGATCTCGGGAATGGTAATGTCCGCCTCCACAACTTCGTGCTTGGTGGTAAGAACACCGCCAGCCGATGTGCTACCCACAGGGTCCTCATCGTCGTCCCCGTCGTCAAAGGCCTGGTCCAAGACTGGTTTTCCATCCTTTGATGCCTCTGGTTCCGAGTCTGAATCCGAGTCTGAATCCGACGAATCTGAGGGCTCTGACCTAGTCCTATGAGTAACAAGATGAAAAGGTTCAGCGAAACAGACTCACGCAGGCTTCGGACTCGCAGGTTCTGAATCTCCTCCTGTCATGAGAAGATTCGCCACAACCTCATCCTCACTATCATTTTCTCCATCCTCGGATTCTGAACCAGAGCTCGAGATGTCGTCGCTGGTCTCCGAGACCGCCTGTTTTGCGTCGACCTTGACAGTGGGCTGTTCAATGGGACCAATAAGCTCCTGTATAAGCAGCAGATCCTGAGGAACGCTCCCAGGCAGTTTGAACTCTGCCATATCGTCGTGGTCGAAGCGCAAAGACTTTTTAGATGCCGGTTTGGTGGCCGTGCCAAATTTCTCGCGTCGATTCCGTTCCGGTCAAGCGCGTCTCTCTCTTCCGCCAACACAGCACACGATGCTCCGAGCTCTCAGAACTGCTCTTCCTCCTCGATGTGCTCGTCTCTACTCAACAGAGGCATCAAAACCCTCGCTCAAGCTCGTCGCTGAGCTTAGGAAGCGCACCGAAGTCTCCATCGTCAAAGCCCGGGAGGCTCTCACCGCGGCACAAAATGACATTGAAGGCGCACTCGAATGGCTTCAAAAAGACCTCGAAACCAGTGGAGCCAAGAAGGCAGCCAAAGTCGGAGGACGTTCCACGAACGAAGGTCTCGTTAGTGTCTCCATCCTTTCAAATTTCACCGCGTCCGGGATGCAACGTGGAATTCGAGCAGCCATGATCGAGCTCAACTGCGAGACCGACTTTGTGGGCAGGAACGACTTGTTTGGGAGGCTGGCTGGCGATATTGCACATACCGCCGCAGTGGTTGCAGAGGCTTCAGGAAGCTCGGCCATGCAGAATCTCCCATTGGAATTCCTGCAAGACGCACCACTCATTTCGCGGTCAGACCCCAGTCAGGCACCTTCGGGGACGGTTGGCACCTCCATTCGTGACCTGATTGCCAAAGTTGGCGAGAATGTCTCCCTCCGGAGAGCCATGGTCGTTGCCTCCGACGCACCCGCGGATTCAGCATCACAGGCGCTCCGTCTGGGTCACTACGTCCATGGTACCATCCACCAGCCTACCGAAGGCCGTATTGGCGCGTTGGCATTGATGGCGCTCAAATATCCGTCACCAAAAGGCTTCTCTGAAGAAACATTGAGCAAACTGTCGGCATTCGAACGCGCCATTGCGCGTCAAATCGTTGGACTCGACACCCGGTCCATAAAACCTCTCGCTGGGGAACCCTCCGAAACAGCTCTCTACACACAACCTTTCATGATGCTTCCTGGAGACCTCAACGGACAACCTGTTGGAGACGCCTTGAAGGCCTGGTCGGTGCAGGAGGGCATCATTGCTGAAGAAAAAGAAGCTGGTGCTATCGAAGTGCTCGAATTCGCCAAATGGTCGGTTGGAGAACCGCTAGGGTCATGACATGGTCGTTAGAAATACAGACTAGACGTACATACAACACCTCCACTCCTTCAAACCCCTAATGCATGGCTAATACCATGGAACGTACATACATAATGCATTCTAATCTTCGAGAGAGTTCAACTGACGCTCTTCACCGTCTTCGTGGCTTTGTTGATGTGAGGCAATCCGTGCTTGAAGGAGACATTGTAATTCTGGGGGCCGTCCTTGATCGCGAGTGTTCTGTGGGCGCGTTAAGCATCGCGAAAGGCGTGCGGAGAAATTTTTACTCACAAATCTAGAAAATATGTCAGTTTCAAGAAGAAGTAAGAAGGGCAGCTTGGTAACTCACATTGAATCCCGCTGTACATGTAGTATGTCCCAGCGCCCTACCACTAATCGTCAGAAGCAGCGAATTGGAAGGATAGGGAAGGTCATACAGTCAGAACGTGCCACCATGAGTGGCCTTCCAAGGCAAACGCCTGTGGCCACCCAACACGCAGTTTGTGCTTCGTCATGTTGTGGCAAAAGATGTTATCCAGATTCCAAATCAAGAACCCGAGCGCGAACATTCCCGCACCGCTCGCAAAGAGCGTGCCGATGCTTGCCCTCTTATCTTTAGGGATCTTGGGCACTTGTTCGGACCACTTGAGCAGGTAAGCAACCCTGAACGTCGAGGCGAATACGGCAGAGGCAAAGACCAATTGGTGATAAATCGGGTTGCGATAAACAATGCTGAGGAACGTGGGGTTGGATCAGTCATCCACTCGCTCGCGAGATGCCTACTCACTAGCTCCACGTAAACAGGATATCGAACACGACGGCAGCGGCTGTAACAGACGTTGTCCGCCACGATCGCATGCTGAAGCCTGGTTTACTGTCGAATAGCATCCACAGGCTGAAGGACGCGACGTAGATCATGGGGAGCTCGTCTGCGAGCTGGGCATGGAACTGCAGCGTTGCGTGGAAGAAGAAGCTACCTACACCGACCAAAGCGACACCCTAAAACGCGAAGAACGTTAGGTTCCATGAGAGTTGAAAAAGAAAAAGAAAATAACCAGGTAGCCCATAATGTATCGTTTGGGAAGGCCCTGTGAAGCTGCATGCTGAAGGCCGAGCAGCGAGATCGCGACGGTGAACAGATTGGAGAATGTGTTGGCCATTTCCGCAACATATGGCGAGAACTGGTAGTTTATCTACTTGACCTAGTCAGTGGGCTTGAAGGTTTGAGCCAATGCATCCCCTGACCTCACACCAGTCCAGGGTCGCAGTCACTGGCCCCCATATCCCTGGACGCTGCAGGTGGGGAGCGACGTGCGTTAGGTTGAGCATCGCAGTAGAAAGTGGTAGCTGGATGAAAGCAGTAGTCAGCCAGTGAGAGCTTGGTCCCGGAGGCAACCCTGCCCCGGACAGAAATAGCGAAATCATATGACGCAGTTCATCGCGGATCATTGTCTTGAGAAGCACTCACTGCTGCCGGAGGGCAAAAAGACACTCAGTCCCCTCCGTGGTTCGAACACGGGGCCTCGCGATTTGCAATCGCACGCTATACCACTTAGCTAAGGAGACGATATTCAAAATCGACCAAGCAGAGATAGAATCACAATTGCTGAGTCACTTTTGATGCCATTGGCTTTCGGTCATTCGCCAGCGGCTATCTTACCGATACCACGATGAAGGCCAGTCTCCTGCGTCCTGCACGCGCTGCCAGGGCTGCATGCAAGCGTCACTACAGTGCAGCAGCATCAACTTCCAATGTCAAAATCACGACGCTGCCCAACAAACTTCGTGTAGCCACAGACACGACACCAGGCCATTTCTCCTCGGTCGGCCTGTACATTGACGCAGGTGCCCGCTATGAGACGCCAGATACAACTGGGGTCAGTCATTTCTTGGACAGGATGGCGTTCAAGGTGCGCTTTGTAAAGTTTCATGCTTGGTATGCCTACTAACCAATTCATTAGACCACAACGAACAGGACAGACGAAGAAATGTCCACGGCCATCTCGTCACTCGGCAGCCAGATAATGTGCTCGTCGTCACGAGAGGCCATGATGTACCAGTCATCCCATTTCCACAAGGGAACCCCATTAGCCATGTCGCTCATTGCAGACACCGTCAAAAACCCTGCCTTCCTCGCCGAAGAAATCGCGGCTCAACAGGACGCGGCTCAGTACGAAATCCGCGAAATCACGTCGAAACCAGAGATGATTCTTCCAGAGGTGCTTCACAACGTCGCATACGGCAAGGGAGGCCTAGGGAACCCTCTTCTATGTCCAGAGGAACATATAGAAGCAATCAACGCGCCACTGCTGAGGGATACGATGAAGAAGTGGTATACGCCTGACCGGATGGTCATTGCTGGCTCTGGATGCGACACGAGGACCTCGTTGAACTAGCCGACAAGCATTTCTCGTCACTGCAAGCACCAACCCGGACGAGCTCTCAGCATACTGTCCCATCTCACCTGCTTTCCTCCAACCCAGCATCCACAGTCGGCAAGACACTATCACGCGCCGCGTCCTACCTTTTCCCAAATCCTGCTTTCCCTAGCATTCCTTCACTTCTGAACAAGACATCGGCATCTTCAACGTACACTGGAGGCCACAAGTTCATCCATGACGGGGAAGCCGAGTTCAACCACCTCTACGTCGGATACGAAGGTGTCGGGATCCACGAGGACGATATCTACACTCTTGCCACGCTTCAAGTCCTTCTCGGAGGAGGCGGAAGCTTCTCCGCAGGCGGTCCTGGCAAGGGCATGTACTCCCGGCTATATACCAATATCCTAAACCACTACCCACAAATCGACCACTGCGCCTCTTTCCACCACATCTATACCGACTCTTCACTCTTTGGGCTCTTTGCCTCCTTTGTCCCTGCCGCACTCGGTCAGCGAGGTGGCAACACCTCCAGCCAAATCCTTCCCCATCTCATCAACCAGCTGAGCTTGCTCGTCTATACCGATACCCCTGCTGGTGAACTCCAACGGGCAAAGAACCAGCTCAAGTCGAGTCTGATGATGGCTCTAGAGAGCAGGGCGGTGGAAGTGGAAGACCTCGGACGCCAAATCCTCATTCATGGGCGCAAAGTCCCCATCACCGAGATGACTGACAAGATCGACCTCGTCGACGCTGCCTCTGTCAAGCGCGTCGCTGGACGTATCTTTGGTGCCAACTCGGGCAACAAGCCTACAGTCGTCGTGATGGGACACGATGATGTTTCAGACCTGCAAGGCGTATTTAGGAACTACGGTCTCGCTGCTTAAAACCCAACCCCCCATAGTCAAATTGCTGTCATCTAGTTTACATCCTTGCCCACTGCTAATAGTACACAGTCTGTAATTTATTGGGGTCCATTGCCTGGCTCGTTCAGTCCCGTATGCGAAGCCATTGACTTCTGCGATTTGCAGTCAAATAGATCTCTGCACCTGGCTCGTCTTTCATCCACGACGAGGCTTGCGTTGGGACGAGATTTGAGATCTACGAAATCCTGGTTAACAAGCGGAATACCGAATTCAGTTCATACGACTGACCATGTACCGCTGTCCGACTTGGAATGACCCAGGCTGACCACCTTCTGTCAGTGCGAGGGTATCCACGTCCCAAACCGTAATCTGCGCGTGTCGATGTGACGTCTTGCGACCCGTCCTGGCATCTTTCACAACCAACACGCGGAAATTTCGTACATTTCGAGGCGGACAACTGGCGGCCAGTTCTTGCTCTATCTCTGAGTTCATACGATCGTGTTCGCTGGAAAGGCCCTGCTGAATGGCTTTGATGAGCCAGTATGCCTCGGATGCTGAGAGTCGGTTTATCGTTGAGACGGCGGTCTTGTGTTCCTCGAGGTCGTCATAGTATATATCGATGGAATCGGGAGGACCTGCTTTGCCTTAAATATCATTCAAACAAGACGGGATAAGACGTCTCACCATCGTCCTCCTTAGGTTTAAATGACCGGGCCCTCCCCTCCAAACGAGCGATGTAGTCCATGTATCTCTCGTTCCGTTGCTCGTACTCGTAGCGAAGTTTCGAAGCTTCCTTCTCTCGTCGTCTCTACTTTCGATTGTTAACCCCTACGAAGCGATCATGTAGAGATTCAACGTACCGCCCATTCGTCTGCTACTCGGTTCTCATCAACTTGAATCCTTGGACCCTCTTGTCTCCGCTGGCCATCAGGTTCCGTGACAAATTCGAGGTAGGCGACTGGGTGCACCTAGAAACACAGCACTTTCAGCTACGCTCAACGACCATGTCCGAGGCTGCGTACCGTGAGTATCTCGACATCAATACAAGAGACAGGCCCTCCATCCCCTGACAGAGACCTTAAACTGGAGATGTATCGGTCGTTCTGGAAGCCTAACTTCGCGTGCCAAGGCGCTAGGTGCGTCGAGTTGCCGGACAGAACCAACTTGACAGAGTCAGAGGCCTCGAGGATCTCTGCTGGCTCTTTCTTCTCTGAAGTGAGCTGAGATTGCCCCACCCGTTAGACACCTTACAACAGGAGGAAGTTGAGAAAACGAACCTTGGCACCCACAGTGGCGAGCTTCCTTCCAACCCGGATCGTGCCTTTGCGAAGGGCCTTCTCCATGGCACGGTCGATCTGGGCCGGAAGTCGATACCACCCATCGGTGACCTCTAGCTCAGGGTACGAGTCTCGCTCTCCTTCAATCCACGTAATCTTAGATACGCAGAGGACAAGAGGGCTGCTTGCGGGAGAGTCTGTGGCAACAATTCGTCGAAGCGCAGGCCGCTGGGCTCCATCCAGCTCCTTCTCATATCGGTATGTCAGTTGCCTCATGACCTCTGCCCAACACCATCTCTTCTTCTTGAGATCCTGCTCCGAGTCTGGGTCGAACGCAGCCATACCCGCCAGCTTCCAAAGAATCATACACCAGTGGTTGTCCACCCATGGTTTCGTAGCCAGTGTGCAACCTTGTCTGAGTAGTTCACGGTATGCCGCTTCTGCGTTCAGAACTGGAGAAGATGACGAGCCCGGTATCGGAGAGGTGGACTCGGCGGAGTAGAATCCATAATGAATTGCACTTTCAGGCGTGATGTGCTTCAGTTCTTGAATGTTCCTTAAAAAAAAAAAAAACTGATTAGAGAGATTATGTGAGTATGGGGAAACCTTGCTCACACTCCCATGGAGGAAAGCTCCTCGACGTCATACTCTTGAGGGCGAAGTCCACAGGATGCGAGGGGTATCTTTGAGGGACCGGTCTTGGGTGCTGCAACGGGTTTCCGAGGGGTGGCTATCTGAGGTACTTTGGTTTTCGGCTGTTCAGGGTAGCGGCGAGTCTGGATGGGTGTAGATGCTTGGGCGGAGGCGACATTGAGAGGTGAAGGAGGGATGTAAGAGTGATTCATAATGTTGTGCTTCAGGATCTGTTGAACTGGATTCTGTGTGCTTCCAGGGACCTTGAACGGTGTCTTGAAAGTTGCTTTTGAGGACCTCGAAAGTCCTACAGAGCGTGGGGTAGCGAATGGCCTTGCAGCCTGGCCGGGTGTGGTGAAGAGTGGGCGAGCAGCCTGGCGTAGCGGTGTCGAGGGAGTCTCATGGTTTAATCGAGAAGTTGATTGCAAGGGAGTCTGCGAGGGCCCTGGAGTAGCTGATCGTAGGGGCGGCCTGAAGGCAGATTGCGAACGAGCTGGCCCGCGAGAAGACAAAGGTGTTGAAGTGTGCTGTACAGCCAAGTTCCTGAAAGTTGGAACTCGGAAGGCTTTGGACTGTGATGAGAACCCTAGAGGACTAGGTCTTGCTGGAGTTGAGAAGGCAGCAGCAGACGAGAAAGCAGCTCCAGAAATCGGAGCTGGGGTTGCCAATGGAGGTGGTGGTGCCGATTGGGTTGGTCTAACATCATTTGTAGCCTCTGAAACGACCTTCGCAGAGCTAAATAGTGGGATTTCTGGTAGCGGAGTATCGTCTGGCTCATTGTCCACTGGCTCACCCAGGTCGTCCCAATCCTTCTCCCAGACCTTCATTCTCTGCTGGGCCTTTTGTAATGCCTCCTTTGATGGCATCCAGACTCCTCCGTTCTCCTTATCAGCGGCAGAGGCTTTCTTGAACGTCGGTATGGAGAATCCAGGTAGTACAGCCTTTGCCGACTGGAAGAGAGGCATTGCATCCAATGGTCCTGAATCCAAGAAACTGTCATACATCTTCTCCTTGGCTGCCAGTTCTTCAGCGACAGAGTCCTCGGATGGATGTTCGTCGTCGTCTTCTTCTTCATGCTTTCGCTTCGACGTCCCCGGCGACGATTTCAGAGCAGATGCCTTGGTGAAGAACGGGCTTTCGTCATCGCATGATGGTCCTGAGTAATTTGTTGTATCGTTGAAGGCCGTCTTATTTTCTTGAGAAGATGGTGCTTGCGATAAACGCGCCTCGAGAAGATCGAATGCCTGCAGATGCTCATCAGAGATATCGTCGACTTGTTCGTCGTAGGTCGGCGACGACAATCGCTGTCGTTTGTGAGCAGGTGACGACGAGGGTGACCGGGCTTCTTTATCTCAGTAAAATAAGGTGCAAATGCCAGAACATAGACTCACCGTATTGCAACATGGTTGTGGCAGTAAAACAAACGCGACCGCGACGACATTGACGACAGCTCCTGCCCACGTGATCGCAATATTAGACCCCGAAATTACGCCTCCCTTCCGGCATATAATCGACCTCATTGGCGATGGTCAGTCTCCCAGAACGTGTAGTCAACGTTTTCTCGCACGTTAGTGACAGATTGAGGGTGTTCTGAACCAGTTGCCTTCCCCTGATGAAGCTCAAGGCTTAAAATTATACCCCAAACCTTAATAGAGCCCGTTCCTTTAGCGCTCAGGATCGTTTGTTAAAATAGAGGCAATCAACCACGTTGTGCATACTCAAAGGCCGATTATAAAAACCCAATTATTCGAGGTCAGTTACAAAGGGTTTTGCACGTTGAAGCCGTGAGCGGAACGAGTTTTCCTTTTTCTGACGTCGACCTGCACCTGTGACCACCGGGTCTCTCATTATAACGACATCCTCTAGGCACCACCTCGCCGTAACCACCTCTCCTCTCAGTCCCTAGTTTGCTATGAATGGTGCTCCCATAAACCAGCAGCATTCACAGTCTGCGGCGGTCGCTTCAAAGCAGCCGAAACCTCCGCCACCTGGACCTGCACCACCTGCGCCTGTCACGGCCCCGCCTCTGCCTCCTACTCATAGCACGGCTGGCCATGGTCAGCCCCAGGCAAATGCCACTCGAGCGAACGGCCCACCACAGCATCATCACCACCACCACCATCACCACCAGCATGGTCCAGTTGCCAATGGCCAACCACAGGGCTCTTCAGGAAAGAAGGGCAAACGGGCAGAGGCTCCTCTTGATCCTGCCACTCTCTATGAGAGCTTGAAGAACAGAATAGCTGCGTTGGAAGAGGAGGAGGAGATTGAAGAAGAGGAGGAACGGCAAATCAGTGCGTCACACTTTCCTACTGAGTATGGCATGTGGCTCATTTGGCTCATTAGCTGAGGAGGCCCATCGGTCTGTCAGAGGCATGGAAGAGAATGCAATACATGCCAAATATGTGGAACTGGTATGATTCTTTTATTTTATTCAGACCGACTGGAGAATTTACGGATGCGGCAGTTTGCTGAGCTGAAGAGGGTGGAGAGAGAGCATGCGAAGGAGAAGCAAAAGCTCACGAAGGACAAGGATGCTGGTAGGTCTGGCCTCTGACATGGCGACGCGTATCACTCAAGAGGATCTCATAGCCAAGAGCCAATTAACAAGTCAAATCAGACGAAGACGAAGATGGAGAACCTTGCCCGAGAGCTGCAGAAGGTGCGTCGGGCTGCGGTACAATCCATAGGCATCAACTAACGACCAACGCAGGACAATAAGCGACTGAGGGTATGAACTGGTACCTCGCTTGCTGAAAGAGAGACTTATGGAGCTGTGCAGGAGGATGGGAAGCGGCTGGCACAGTGTGTAGAAGACGCGCAACGAGAAGGTGACGTCTCGGCAGCTCTCTACTTTGATTCCTGACATTAAACTCCTTCTACAGCTCCTTCAAATGAAGGACGATCTCGCCAAGCGAGCTGACAGGGCACGAATGCTTAGACCAGAAGTACCGCGAACTACCTGACATCTGTGGTCAAAGTCATCTGTCGCTACCGCGCTGAGCTATTCTTCAAGATCTCACGCAAAACCAAGCTCTCGAGGCTAGGTCACCGCATGGACAGCTGAGGATGGAGATCAACGGTGGTCGGAAGGTCGATCCCAACACGCCCTATTGAAGGGATCTTGCCTTCCGGCAAGCTGGATCCCAATAACCCTCCCAAGACGGAGATGCAGTTCCTGTTCACCCACCGAGGAAGGAGGATAGATCCAGATCAGACACCTGAAGAGCTTGGTATGGAGGAGGGCGACGAAATTCTTGCTGTTGAGATGATGGACCTCACTCAGGGAGGGACAGGACGAATGGGTGAGTGAAAGGGGGGTTCACCAGATTGGTGTACTGAACGGCCTTTAGGATGACCATGTTGAACCTCATTTGGAGACCCTCAAAAAGAATTGGACAGACGACCCTGATGAGTACGCCGATCGCGCATTCGGTTCCTTGCCCCTTCCTGACGAATTGTATAGAGCGGCCAAGACATTGGAGGACATCTTTGACGGAGTGTAAGTTGTGACGTTTAGACAGTCGTCCCATTCTAACATTTTTCCAGGGTTCGTGATCGTCTAAAGGAGATCCTGAGGCAGTATGAACTCCGGGAGCGACATTTCGAATATGTCATTCGTTCAAAAGAGCTGGAGGTGCTTTTATCACGGGCACGGGCAGCAGAACAGAAACAGCTCGCCGAAAGTGAAAAACATCGGGCGGACCACTTAGACGACGAGGTAGGCAGCTAGTCCATCGTGACAATAAACTTCGTCCCTTTTTGACTGGGTACGCGGGGTGGTGCTAGGTTCAAGCAGCTTCGAAAGGATTTGGAAGAGTCGAAGAATGGACAAGCAGTTCTCGTGGAGCGCCTCTTAGCATGCTGTAAAGAGGTAAGAACGCCGTCACCTCCTCCTGTCAAAAAGAATAAGGCGAAAGCGATCTGGCAGTTTGTCTCCAAGCCAAGTACAGAGCGGATGCAGCGCCTATTCACCTCAGCTCAAGGAGGAATTGGAACGCAAAGGTAATCGACCAAAGAACAACGCGGATGAATCGTCTGGAGGGTGAATGTTCCGGCTGCCGTTCGCTCGTCCACAATTTGAATGAAATCATTTTAAACAACTATGACAGCAGTCTGTGTGAGTTTTGCTACAATTCATGAGTACTTCCAAAGTCCATGTAACTTTCTAGGATATGCGATCGGTATGTCCGTCTCTGAAAAATGTCCCTGTAAACGATACTAAAGAACACGAACTAGGCCAGAACATCCAACTCCTCGATATTCTCAACCAACCCCGACTTGGTAAAGGTCTTGCCCTTTACGGATTCCAACCCCTCGCCAGCATAGCTGAGACGAGGAGATATTTCGATCTCAACGCCACTGGCGACGCTCGCGCCAGCGGCTTCGAGGAAGCGCTTGTGCTGAGCAAGGAGGTCCCTTCTACTGGTGTCCGGGTCGTCAGCACCAGTTCCGGGGGCGTTCTTGAGAGGACTGAATTCCTCCTTTCTGTCGACCTCAAGAACGGTGAATCGTTCAGTGAAGGGGAAGACATCAAAGACAAAAAGTTCCAGCTTCATGCCATTAGGCTTGCTCGGCTTGACAGATTCGCCAGATTGAAGATCAGTGTGGGGGATCTTTTTGCGAGCGATGTGGAATGCAAGTTCATCTTCAAAGTCGGAGACAGCGATTGAGGAAGGCTGTGGTGTAGAAGTGATTGGCAGATGTTACCAGCGCGGAAGGCCAGTTCGCCTGTTTCAGCAGTCCCGCCGCTCAGCCTGCTCTTTGGAGATCTCGGAGTATTCAACAACGCTGAACTTGTTACCGCGGCAGGCGACAACACCAACAGATTCCGTCGGTTGAGTTTTGGGAACAACCTTGGCGGCGCACTCGGCTTGCTTGGAGATGCTGTATCCAAGGAAGACCGGGTCTGCGATTCGGACGAGGCAGTTGTCCACGCAGTAAGCATGAACGTAGAGGATATTTTGAGAACCCAAATCCGAGAGGACGGTGCGGTTGGGTTCTTCGGGTGACAGGGGGGAGCGTGTCGCAGCGTAGACACCCCCATTACCATCAGGAGCTACGGCCACACGAGAAGGGGTTTCAAGGATAACCTTGCCTTCCATCGTCAAGCATGGGAGGGTTCCTAGTCTCGTCGAGGTGATGAGGAATGAACTATGCTGAAAGTGAATGCCACGCACCTTGCTCAAAGAAGATGACGTTCTTGGGGCTGAGGCCAAAGTAATTGTTCTTCTTGAAGAACTTGCTCTGTTTCGGGGACGAGTAGGCCCGCTGGTCATAATGTACCATGGAATGCGTACACTCCCAACGGACTTGCCAGTCTCCTGAGCGGCGACCTCCTGAAGGCGGGCAAGACGTTCTGCTTGATACTGGAAGAGTGATTTGTGTGATGGGAGGCCGATATCGTAGCAGCCCTTGGGAGCGCTGCTTCCAAGACGCGTGCCCTGACCTCCGGCCATGAGGAGGACACCGACTTCGTTGCGAGCGATGGCCTCCAAACCGATCTGGTGCCATTCCTTGACCTTCTCTGCGTTCGATACAGATTCGGAAGCATCCTTTGGCAAGGGATCAATTGATTCCGCCTCTGCGTTAGGATCGTTGGCCGCCGCTTCGGTTGAGACTGCCTTGGTGTAAATGCGGTTTACGCGCTCAATATCGAGGGCACTGAGCTGAGATTCAAGCTGGGTGCGTTGCTCAGGAGACAAAGTGTCCCAGAATTTGAAAAGATGGTCCTGGCCTGCTGCCTGGTAGCGCTTTCGAAGCTCATCGATGGACATGGTTGTGGTCTGAATGCAATGAGGCTTGCCTGCGCTCCGCCTCTAATTTATCTGGGGTGATCGCCATCAAAGCCCAAATTAGGGTTGGACGTCAGATCGTCCTTTGCCTTCAACTTGAACGTTCAAACGTTCATCGTCCAACACTCGCACAAGCAGTGGAGGTCGGCTCGAATAAATGCGCGTATCTGAGAGCGAAGCGAAATGACGACAACCGACTGTCGCACACATCTTCTAGCTCGTCATGGTATTCGGCTTTCCGCTTCTTCAGGAGGTATGGAAGCTCGGCAGTTGATTGTTCTAATGTCGCGAAAGGCGGTAACCCCGCTGTCTGAAGTACCAGGTGGTCCATAAACGGCCAATCATGCATGGACGATCCAGAGAAAATCCGGGGATGTATGCTGTTCGGGACTCGCTACGGGGCTTCTAGCGGCTTCTTCGTGAGTTTCGACATGCATACAAATGCATAACGCACTTGTGTTCTGCCTGGCAACTGTCATATAAGAACCTTCACGTGTGCTTGCCCTCGTGCTACCAATGTTCCCTTTAGCGGATGTTAAGTGGGGTGCCGCATCTCACTAATTTGGACATTGCCTGTACTATGCTCCGTCCTGGGGCTTGGACGACAGTCTTCGGCCAATCTTAGCTTGCCTGGCAGCTCGGGCATTAATCTTGGCGGCTAGAAGCATATGGCATCGCAAGCCACTTGATCGAGAAGCCAACTGTAAATGCAATAAATAACACGACTCTATGCGAGCATGCCCCCTTCGTAACCATGCGTCCTTTCTTCGCAGGTGCTTTGCTAGCCCTCCTCTCTTCCCTAACCGTTCTCGATGTTGCTGCTCAACGATGGGGCTTCCCCTACGGCGACCAGAAGGTTAGAGGTGTTAATCTAGGGGGTTGGCTCGTTCTCGAGGTATGAAGGCCCGCATATATTTAGGTCAACGCCGCTCACGTTACCCCTCCCAGCCCTGGATCACTCCTTCCCTCTTTGATAACACGGGGGACTCCAGGATCATTGATGAATGGACCTTTGGCCAGTACCTGCCTCGAGACAGGGCGACGGCAATCCTTCAGGCACATTGGAACTCATGGATCACAGAGGGCGACTTTGCTGAAATTGCTGGAGCTGGGTACGTACCTCCCGGTTCCTTTGGGACAAAGCTAACCACATGGTACTCAGCTTGAACCATGTCCGCCTCCCGGTTGGGTACTGGGCTTTCGAGGTTGGGGCCGGGGAGCCCTATATCTCCGGCCAGTTGCCGTATGTTCAACGAGCTGTTGGCTGGGCACAGAAATACGGACTCAAGGTCATTTTTGATCTTCATGGTAAACGCCCCCTTCGTGTCTTTGGTCGCTCTGTGCTGACATCACGTTACAGGCGCCCCAGGTAGCCAGAATGGGTAAGGGCTTTCCCATTTTAGATTCCTCTCAGTTCCTGATCGTCGATCCAACAGTTTCGACAACTCAGGCCAGAAAATGGACTACCCGTACGTGCGAGACTAGTTTTTACGCCACAAATCTGTTGACGCCCCTTGGGTAGCACCTGGCACACTCAGCAAAGTAACGTTGCGCGCACGAACGCTGTGATTGGCAGAATTGCAGATATGTTCAGAGACAACCCAGCTGTCGTCCCGATAATTGCTCCTTTGAACGAGTACGTCTTTCATACCTTCTTTGATGCACAGTTTCTCATGATGCTTTAGGCCTGCCGGGTACCGAGGAGAAGATGTCCTGCGTGTTACAAGACAGTTCTGGCACGACAGCTACGGTCGTATTCGGTAAGAAAAATTGTCGGAACTATGCTTGGCGTCCGAAGTTTCTGATGCATGTGGCAGATGGCCTTATGGTACCGCTCAGGAAAGTAATACTGTTGTGATGATTTCAGATGCCTTTCAGCCGCTATCAGCATGGAATGGCTTCATGCCTAGCCCTGGCTGGCAAGGAGGTACGAGGAGATACTAATGGGATTGTAGGAGATACTAATTGGTTTGTTTTTCAGTGATACTGGATACGCACCACTACCAAATATTCAACGATGATGTATGTATGGTTATCACTATCAGTGTCTCAAAATCCTCACATGCCTTCCAGCTCAACCGAATGACTCCCGAGCAACACATTAGCATGGCATGCAACAGGGGCCGGGAGCTAGAAGCCGCCCAGCTCTGGGTGGTGGTCGGTGAATGGAGTCCGGCGCGCACCGACTGCGCTAAATACCTCAACGGACGGGGTGTTGGTTCCCGCTATGACGGCACCTACCCAGGATCATCGCGTGTTGGGAGCTGCAGTGGCTTCACAGGACCAGCGTCTGGATACTCTGCTTCGTACAAATCGTTCCTCAGACAATACTGGGAAGCCCAGACCATTGCATTCGAGAGATGGGGTGAAGGCTGGATCCAATGGACCTGGAAGGCTGAAGTTGGTCAAGAGTGGAGCTACCAGGCAGGGTTAAACAATGGATGGATCCCCAGAAACCCCTCCGACCGCCAGTACCCCCAACATCTGCGGCTAAAGTTGAGTTTCCAGCAAGACTGTCCAGTTTCCCCGCATGAAGAACGGATCTACGGCTCCTGTATGTATCCCCTAGCTAATTTATTGGCAAGACTGTTTATTTCCCCCTACACGAATAACGAAATGTATGTATTCCGGAGTTACCTTGTGGCATCATTTATTTAGGCGCCCGATCAATTTCATACACGTGCTTCCGAACATGAGCAGGTTTCCCGAACAAGGCTCACCGGCGCTAAGCTCAAGCTCCTTTGTTCATCCAGTCTTCTTCGCTTTCCAAAATGCTTGGAGCGATCCTGAAATGAACCTGTCACTATTACGCTCAAAGTTGGAATGAACGAGACTAGCAGGACGAATCGTCAGCCTCCTCTCGGAACTTCTGACTAAACCGCGGGCGTATAAAGAACGCGAGGCAATTTCTCCTGTTCATCGTCGCGTCCCCAACTCGCTTTTTACTTCCGTCTCATTGCTCTGAAATGCGGAACGCATTCGTCACTCTCTTAGGCGCCGCTCTTTCCCTCACCACAGTCGTTCCTGTCGTGGTTGCCCAGCAATCGACATGGGGTTTCCCCTATGACTCGCAGAAGGTTCGCGGCGTGAACTTGGGTGGATGGCTCGTTTTAGAGGTACGTCTTTTGATCATTCGTAACATGAGATGGCTTGTTAACGCTTCGATGCTTGTTAGCCTTGGATCACACCTTCGCTGTTTGATAATACTGGCGATGATCGTATTATCGACGAGTGGACATATGGCTTGTACCAAGACAAGAACGTCGCGTACAACGCGCTGAAACAGCACTGGGATACGTGGATTACAGAGGACGATTTCAGAGATATTGCTGCCGCTGGGTAGGTCATGTCAAACGTTGGTTCACGTTCACGCACTGACACACGCGTAGGCTGAACCACGTCCGTCTGCCTATCGGTTATTGGGCGTTTGAGGTCGCCGATGGAGAGCCGTATATCCAAGGCCAGCTGGATTACTTGGACCGAGCCACGACTTGGGCAAGCAAATACAACTTGAAGGTTATCGTCGATCTTCACGGTCAGTCCTCTTCTTGAAAGCCAGAGTGATTTTCTTATAACGCTCCGTAGGTGCTCCTGGCAGCCAGAATGGGTTTGATAACTCTGGGCAGAAGATGGACTATCCGACATGGCACACAGCGCAGAGCAACGTCGACAGGACAAACGCCGTGCTCAAAACCATTGCGGGCAAGTACAAGGATCTCACGGGATTCGTTCCCGCCATTGCTCCTCTCAACGAGTACGTTCTCTGAGCTGTCTGTTGAAGTTCGCGTCGATCTGACATCTACCCAAAGGCCCGCAGGGTTCTTCGGCCAAGATGTTCTGGATGTCACGAGGCAGTACTGGGAAGATAGCTACAATAACATTCGGTAAGCGCACTGTTCAAGCTACTCAAGTGTTGCCGAAGTCTGACTGTCCCAGTTTCCCATACGACTCCGACCCCACTCAGCAGAGTAACACTGTGGTTATCATCCACGATGCTTTCCAGCCCTTGAGCTCTTGGAATGGCTTCCTTCCATACGCGAGCGGACTCATGATCGATACACACATATATAACATGTTCGACAATGCCGTGCGTCCATCCTCTGCCAGAGTATTGCGGGACCTCACACTGACTGGCCTCTCCCTTAGAAAATCGCATGGAGCGAGGATCAGCACATTCAAGCGATGTGTGCCCGTGCTTCTGACATGTCTGCAGCGGGCATGTGGACCTTGGTGGGAGAATGGACGCCTGCACGAACCGATTGTGCAAAGTACCTCAATGGCCGAGGAATTGGCAGTCGCTACGAAGGCACCTATCCAGGATCCACTCGAGTCGGAAGTTGCGCAGGCTTTACAGGATCGGCTTCTGGATTCTCAGATTCGTACAAGACGTTCCTCAGAAAGTTCTGGGAAGCCCAGGTTACCACGTACGAGAAGGGTGTTGGATGGATGCAGTGGACCTGGAAAGCAGAGCAGGCGGACGACTGGTCGTATCAAGCAGGTTTACTCAACGGTTTCATACCACAGAACCCAACGGATCGTTTATACCCCAACATTTGCGGATAGGTAGACAATTGCCACTATCATTCAATCCATTAATCTAGTCTATATTACCCTACAAGTCTATCTAAAGCGCTGTACATAGATCGAAGTACCTCTAGATCAGAACTATGAGTCTGCATCGTCTACAGGTCCATACTTGGCCTTTTTGTACATGTTGAGAATAATATCGTTCGCCGTCAAGGTGATAATCCTAATGAACGGGGTCAGCGACGAAAGAGGTCGGAACTCGTTTGTGAAACTTACGTGTGTGGCGCGATTCGTAGGAAGTGGGCGGTCGATCCTAGAAGGATAGTTAGTGACTGCTAACGATGCAAGGTTGACGGGCCTAACCTTTATACCAGCCTCGAACACCCTCTGCCTTGAATGTCTTCCAGAGGCAATCGATTGGATTTTTGTATAGCGCGCCTCGTACCTTGCCATCCGGGCCAACTATCGTTGGCTGATTATAAACTCGGGTTAAGGCCTAAAGGACATTCAAAAGACGAAGATCGAAGGTGCAAATCGACATACAGTGTCTGCTGGCTGCATCACGACAAGCTAGAGAGATCCCTTGAGCAAAGGGCCTGGTTGAATGCAGATTCCTGCACTTACCACACAAGCCCCAGACACTGAACTGCTTGCCAAGAAGGTCAAGGGGCTATTCTCGTCAAAGCCTGCGTGCTTGACTAATGACCGCTTCGTGAAGTTATAGCTGGGCAATTGTACCTGTCGAACAATAGTTGTAAAGCGAGTTACGGGCTGGAATAGAAGCGAGGCTTACTGATGAGCCCATAGATGTCCTCAGGATTGCGGCATCAACGCCTCGAACAAGGCCACGAATTCCCTCAGCCTTGAAGATGGTAGAGAACGCGTGCAGAGAGCTTTTGTAGTAATGTTGTGCTCCGACAGGTAGTGCAGGGGAGTATGCCTTTGTATTCGGTAAGCATGCCAGAGTTTGTCCAATGAACGGGGACGCATACCTGCATCCGGGCTTTGACCAAGAATAGTGGGTTCCCCAGAGATGCTACGCTAGGTGATAAGCCGTATACCCTTGCACCCAGGAAAGCCTAGAGCCGTACCTCCAATAGCGCCGCTGGCAGCACCCGCAAGCACGGAAGTCAACGGGACTTGGTCTTTCGGACTCCAGCCAAAGAGGTTGTTCGTGGCTCCACGTATTGGTTCGTAAAAACCTGGGGGGACGAGATGAGCCTAACACGAATACCTTCCAACGCGGTTGACCATACCAAGTCTTGATCCGTTGAGCAAGATCTGCAAGAGGTCAGAAAGGCAGCGGCAACCCAAAATTTGAATAGCTGCGCACCTGGTATACGTACTGGGTGAAGGAGAATACATGAGTTCCAAGCTCATGGGGGATTAACCATATGACGCACCGCTGGACCAAGTCCTCTCTGCAAGCCCCGAACACCCTCATTTCTCAATGTCTTCTTGAGTACATCCAGTGAGTTATTATAGACACGGACACCTCCGTTCTTGGCCAGCTCTCCTTGAAGCTGAAGCCGCGTCTTTGCCACCTCTGCAGGGTTGGATACAGTGACCTAGAAGGCCTTCGTCAGAAAGGTTGCGTGATTCGGCGCGGAATACACCTACAGCTATTGACGCGGCGGCACCTCCGCACACAAAGCTCTCTCCAGCGGACAGTGTCCTCGGTGACTTGCTCGCTGACTGGGTAGACATTCTAGGCTTCGAGCAGGTGGAAGGGATTCAGACGAGTCCTCGAGAGTGACGGACTTTCGGCCCATATTTTGCGGGGCGGAACACATGACCTATCCCCTTTCGCCATCGCTCCGATCAGCCGGATCAAAGTGTGAAGGCCACCGAAAGGGGCTCATCGCTGCTCGCTACCGACCACGACGTCGACGACCCCTTTGACAGCCCCGAGCAATGCTTGCTCGCTGCTGATAGCTTTCTCTGGCGGCTGCCATCACCATCTCACGACCCTTACGATCATGTCTGCACTCAGCAATACCCGTGCCGTGGTTGCTGTCGCTCTCGCTGCAGTTGCCGTCCCGATAGCGTTTCGCATGCTGTCTTCCCCTATCGCACTCATTATATTCTCCCCAATCCTTATCTTAATCCTGGTTCTTGCAGCACTTGCAGGGAACATATACATTGGCCACGTCCTCGATGCCAAGAGGAGGTCCACTCGCAACAGACTGCTACACGCCGCAAAGCCCCTGTCATTTTCTACTCCAGCAGCGTGGCAAGCAGTCCTTACGCGCTCACAATGGTCTCAATCGATTCAGCAGAGCTACCCCCCTCTGCTCAGAGACTCGCCTGAAGTCTCTGCTGCCTTGGAGGACGTAATAAACAAGATCATCCGTGACTTCGTGCAGGTGTGGTACCAAGGCATATCCGATTCACCAACCTTTCCCAATGCAGTCTCCTCTGTTATTCACTCCGCCCTCGAAGCCATGCTGGACCGAGCAGCAAACGTGGACTTGGCCGCTCTCATAGTTCGACGTATCCTCCCGCAAATCACCACCCATATTGAGCACTTTCGCCAGTCGGAAGTTGCCTTGCGAGGTGCAAGGCTCGAACGGCGGTTCACTCAGTCCGAAGAACTCGATCTACTCCTTGCAGGACGTTATGCAGATAAAGGCTCGGGAAAGCTTCACCCAGCCATAGAGAACCTATCAACCACGTTCACCAAACAAACCGAGGAGATGCACTTGCGGCATTTGGTCGAGAAGGCGTTGCCCCATCTCCTTCCTGAGAGCGCGGCGAAGAGTCGGGCTGTAACGATTGTGGTTCGGGAAATCGCAGCATCCGCAGTCTTATTCCCTGTCATGGACATGATCACGGACCCCGACTTCTGGAATAGGATGATTGACCAAGTGGTGAGTTCTCTTGTGGTCTGCGAGAGGCGTGCGTTGACGTGAAACCTAGGCCGGCGCAGCAATACAGCAGCAGTAAGCACCATCGCTGATTCTGTGATTTTGATATTAATTTCCTGCAGAAAACTCATCTCCAAGATTCGTAACGTTCTGGAAGCCCAGTCACCCCTTGCCGTCAATCGCGTCCAGCCAGCCGCTACTCCTATCTCACCTTCACTTCCCGAACGAATCACCATGCGTACAGACGTCAAGCAGTTTGAGTCGTTCCTTCGGAGCATCAACCGCACATCCTCCCTCCTCGACGCCCGAAGATTGAAGAATGATATTGCTGGGGAAATCCGGCGGACTCGGCTCTCTCTAGGTTGGTTACGTCGTTTCTGTCTTGAACCTTGCATTCATGTCTTTCAGCCAACCATGAGAAGGACGATTGGATCAATGGAGAGAAGACTGAGGATGTCGTCGCCTTCCTCGATCGCTTGTACACCGCGAAACGCAAGGTAGAAGAGCGCATCATGGTCCTTGGAGGCGGAGAGGACAAATCCGTAAGACCAATTCTTTTAGCATCCGAGCCTTCCTTGCTAACATTGCATGCAAGCGCCAATCGACTGTCATCCCTGATACTTCCAAACCGAGCGCGTCGCTCCGCGATATCTTGCGAAACCCGAACTCTCTGTCATACTTCATGGAGTTTATGGACCGACGCAACAGGTCACTACCCGTGCAATTTTGGCTTACCGTCGAAAGCTTCAAGAATCCTTTGGAAGCTGTTGACTCTGACTCATCGGGGGACGAGGACGAAAGCATCAAGGTCATGGAAACCTCCGTCAATGCCAAGGAAGATATCTCCATGATCCACGATCTTTACTTTGCAGGACCTTCGGTATCCAGCGCACTTTCGTCCATTGCGCGCAAACATGTTGAAGGCATCCGCAAGTTCGTTGCAGAAGTTGACCCATCTCCGGCCAGTCAACGCAAAGTTCGCCGGAATGTCCTGCTTGCACAAAGGCAGGTGGAGAAGGATATGGAGCAGGACTTCGAAGAGTTCGAACGGTCCGAACTATGGTTCCGGGCTGTTGGCGATGCTGGCTTCACGACGATGACCCCCGAATTCGAACTGCCCACCCCCCCTCTCCCTCTGCCGGAGGCCACTGACAACCGCCCATCGCAGCTATTGGGCGTCATGAAAGCTAAAGCGCCTCTCCCAGCCAGTATCTCATCTCAAAGCGTGCACGCCCAGAGTAATCCCATGAACAGGTCAATCAGTGGGGGCTCCGCAAAGTCTACCCCTCCGCTGCCAGCCCAGTCCAACATCGAGGTCCTCATGTCCCCAATTGCGGAGCATTCCAATTCCACCAGAGCACCACTCTTTGACGACCCCGAGGATGCAGCCCAACGGGAAGAGCAGAAGCGCATGGAGGCTATCCACGCTGCTCTGACTGATATCATGGCTTTGGAACAAGAGGAGAAGCAAGACTCCTCCCCTGGTTCAACGAAGACTTCTTCGCGCGATTCACCACGGCCCATTTCACACAAGAGGCGCTCGAGTATATTTGATGACTCTCAAATGGACATTGAAGAAAGAGAGTATGGAGAAGGGGAGGAGGCGGAGAGCCTGCACGAATCTCAGCCTTTCCAGTTGGCTGCTCCAGGAGACCTTCAGCTCTCCTTCGAAATATCTCGCCTCTCAGAGAAGATCGACAACCTCCAAGCTCAAGAGGACATGCTGGAGACCCTGCTGAAGAAGGCAGAGCTTACTGGTGACGAAGGAGAGGTTAACATCCTTCAAAAATCAAGGGCTGCAATGAACAGGGATATCAGGGAACTGGAATTCCAAAAGCAGCAGTACGAGCAGCAGGAGTCGGCAAATAAACTCATCTCGGATCGGACAAGGGTCTCTATCGTCAGCTCAACTGCGGCTGAAGAAAATGGCAAGTCGGTGGTGCGGTACCTCATCGAGATTCAACAACTCGCCCTTGATGGAACCTTTGCTTCAGGATGGGTTGTGGCGAGGCGGTACAATGAGTTTCTCAACATGCATAACAAGTTGCGAGAACGATACGTCATGGTGAAGAACCTTGACTTTCCTGGCAAGCGGCTGGTCACCAGCCTGTCCAGCAGCTCCCTTGACAGTCGGAAACAGGGGCTCGAGAAGTACTTACAGGTCCGTTCTCTTTCGCTTTCGTTTCACTCAACACCTTAC
Source organism: Coprinopsis sp. MPI-PUGE-AT-0042 (assembly GCA_020736565.1). NCBI lineage: Eukaryota > Fungi > Basidiomycota > Agaricomycetes > Agaricales > Psathyrellaceae > Coprinopsis > Coprinopsis sp. MPI-PUGE-AT-0042. The sequence continues at coordinate 14,241 of JAHBOF010000249.1, read as the reverse complement.
GATACTTCTTTGATAGAGCGTCGTCGCGATTCCAATCGTCTGCGAAAGCTCTGAGCTGCGCAGCTTCCTCTCTCGAGACTCCCCCTTCACTGCTTCAGGCTCCGATACCCATGCAACTTCCAAATCGTCAAGCTCATTTTCAGGAACCGACCTTGTGCGAAACGTCTATCGTTCAGTTGCAGAAAACATCGACAATATGTTCTTTGGTCCTTCCATGCTTGAAGTGACGATTCAGCGATTGACCAGGCAAGCCGCCGAATTCGCTGGCATCGTCGGTTCAGGTGTGCATGACGAAGACCTCGTTGCTCAAGCCCTCAATGCTTCTGGGAAAGCCAACCCGGAAAGTGCGCTGCTCCAGCTATCAGGGGACCTTAAGCCGCTGGAAGGAGAAAGCAGTATCTCAGGATTTTCAGCGCCCATCTGCGACCTGGTCTTGGCTGTATTTGAGCTCAACAAGCAAAACAACTGGCTCCGACGGCAAGCCATCGTCATTATCCTGCAACAACTTTTGGGAGGCACGATCGAGAGAAAGGTTCGCGAAACGGTGAAGGACCTGCTGGATCACAGTCGCATCCTGAAATACATCGACTCCTTCCGCGATGGTCTCTGGCCTGGTGGTAAATTGAAACCGCCTTCGGTCCCTCGCACAGCTGAAGAGAAGATCAAGTCCCGAGACGAAGCAAATCGAAAGCTTTCCTCCCTAGTTCCAGGCAAGCCCCTCGACGTTTCTCCCTGGCACACGTCCCGACTAATGCATGCTCACCAGATCTGGCAGCTAATATGATTGGAAGATCGAATGCAAGACGAGGAGCCAGGCGAATGTTTGCTGTTCTACAGAACAGGCGCCTCAACCAACATATAGCGTACACTATCGTTGACGAGGCTCGTATGTTGATTGTGGTCGAAGTACCGAACGTGCTGACCATATTTCCAGGTTTTTGCAGCCATGTTCCCCGACTCTAGCGCGCCGCAAAGCTACGACTCGGCCACCTGAATAAAGCTCGTAAGACGCGGCCGTTGAAGAGGAATGGAAACACTTACGTCCACAACCATTGCCTCCTCCGCTGCATATTCACTTGGTTCCTCTTGCACCTCTTCTGCCACAGCAGGGGCTACATTTTCCTCAGCGTCGAGGCTATATAACATCATTAAATGAATGGCCATGAACCGCGCAAATCACCAACTCACATTTTAATCGCATGGAGAATAAACCCGCCCGACCCTGACATGGCCATCATAGGATGTGTTCGACCGGGTAGGACTTGATATCGCCTTAGCCAAGCCTCTGTCACAGATGGGCACAGGAACTCGGGCCTATTTCGTAGCTTCCGCTGTAGGTCTGCCACAACCTATCAATCTCTGTTAGCACCAACGCAGTCCCACTTGAGAGTTTGAGATACCTGGATGTACGGACTATGAACCACAATGGACGCGGATCCAGCCAAGTACGGGGAGAGTCTGTCGATGATAGCTAGAGGGTCATACTCTGTCGCGACGATCAGACTAAGGAAAGTGTGAATAAACGCCTGCCAGTCGAAGAAGCCGAGCCTACCTGTCGAAACCGCCAGAGAAAAGGTCTTCCCTTGTATTATTCAGATGGTCATTGAGAGCCTTTCGCTTTTTTAGCCGTGACTTCTGTCGCTCGGACCTGATTTCTTCAGCAGGGAGTTCAGAGGGAGGCATGACTGAGCAAAGGATCAGAAGATGGGCACAGGTACCTTGGCACAATACTTGCCTGGAATGTAGTCCTTCTGGGACGTAGCCCAGTTCAGTGATACCAAAGGTTCCATTTGTTCTTTGCTCAGATTCATTTGGGTTAGAACTGGAAATGCAGGAGGCGATTCGGTGTCGCATATGGCAAGCAGTCTCCCTTGGCCTGAGGCCTTGTGAGTGCAAGCGGAAGGAGATAAATTTGGCTGCGTTACCTCCTAATCTTGTCAGAATACCCGCTGCGACCATGCCAGAGGCATCATCGACTACCAGGTAGCGCCCACCCGGACGAACGTTGGCAAGGTTGAGTACCTGGGCCAGACTGTCGATGCGAAGATCCTTTATTCTCCACTGATCCTTATTGAACCAGTACTCGCAGACATTGAAGAGTGTTGGCTCGATTGTAGTGAACGCTTTCGAATACTTTGCTTCCTTCCGCTTGAGATACTTCTCTTTGCTGTACTCTGTCTTGAGAGCAAAATTTGCATGGTTTTCCACTTGCTTCTGGATTATATCCTGCACGAAGGTTCAGGTGGGTTGAGAGATGGTTTGAGCGAGAGTTTACTCACCGAAGCATGAGCTCCCGACTGCTTCAGTGCCCTGATCTCCTCAGTTGTTAAAGGTTGGACACCTTGCTGATCAACAATAAGCTCGTTGGTCGCCCCCGTTTCCTCTGCGGCCGGTCAGTGAGTGCTACATCAAGGTAGGTTGCATCCTGCGCACCAATCTCCTGCCAAGTTTTCGGAGGTAGGAGTTTCAACTTCTTTGACACGATCTCATGATTCAATCCAAAAGGCTGGCCAATCAATTCATTGGCATGGAAAGCACCAAACTTTCCAATGTTCACCGTCCTGGATGCCAAAGTCAATACCAAGGCTGAACATATTTCATGGGTTACATACGTGTCCTTCTCGACCTTCACACTGGTAACGTTGCCATTAGGAAGTCGAAGGAGGACGGTGTTGCCGTGCTCAATGAGTGGCCGTGATGAGTGGGGGGAAGAGTCTGCCATCTTCAGTACTGAACAAGCGCCGAGGAAAGAAGGAAAGTGATTTACAAAACTGTCCCACGGCATCTGCCCCTATCTCTCGCTCGACCACCACAATGTCCCCAGAGACACACAGCATGGAATCCATCCTTTCAAGGGTCCAGAAGGGGGATAAACTCGCTCGCGATGAACTACAAACTATTGTGGATTCATTTGCATCGGCAGATGGTCACCCAAAATCATACCTTGCTCTTTCGTTGCTGTGGCAAAACGCGGCGAAGGGGACAGGCTCCTCATCAGTCGATGGACTTCTGGAGCAGTTTCGACAAATCATAACGGAATGCCTCTCTGAGACGAACGAAGCTTCCTTCATTCGAGGGATCACGTTCATGACGGCCTTGTATCGGATAGATGCAGACTCCGCCTATGAACTTCTCTCGTCTGAGGGAACTCTGGAAAATGTCATGGATAGCGTCGATCTCCAACCATCTCCCGAGCTGGCCATCTCTGTATCCAAACTTCTAGCAGAGGCTTGTGGGCACAAAAAGTCACGAGAAGCTTTGAACCCTGGAGTCAGGAAGTGGCTGGATTTTCAGTCGATGCAGACCAAGGCGCCTGAACTTGCCGCATCAGCCGCGGTCGCATTGGCGAAACTCTGGCATGCATCTGGCGCAGAAAAAGCGAACGAGGACCTCGCAGAAATCACTGGCAATATTGACATCGAACCTGTAACCGCGAAGATGAAGGCTATCGTCAGCTCAGGACCGACCCATGCTGGCTTGGCAGAGGCTGTGGAAGCCCTGGCATACTTGAGCACGCAGCCTTCCCTCAAGGAGGCCCTCTCGGGCGACCCGGCATTCTTAAACGGCCTTTTTCAATTAATACCTACTCGTAAAGGACCTTCAATCAGCTCGGCTTTGCTCTACGGTATCATTGCAATCACACACAACCTAACGAGATATCGTCCCCAGCTCACCCAGGAGCAGCGACAAATTGAGAAGCTCAGGAAGATGGCAAACTCCTCACAGCAACCCCAGTCCTCTCAAGACGCACATCTCGACGACAGCATACATGTCAAAGACAGGATCCACCGCTTGATAGCAGCAGGTGTTTTACCAGTGCTTCCTGCGGCTGCAGTCCTCACTGAAAGTTCGGCCATCCAACTAGATGTCGGGAGGGTGCTGCTCAGCATCGTGGAAGAGAAGGAGGTCAGAGGCAATGTCTTGCAGTTTGGTGGAGGAAAGGCTCTGCGGTGGATTGTGAAGGGGCTCTTGGCGAAGGTGGACGACGACAAGAATCTCACCACTATACCCGTGCCACTTGAGCCTCTCCAAGCACTTGCGAAATTGACAATCACCTCCCCACCGATCCATGTCTATGGCGCCGATATAGGCGGAGTCTACGACGCCATTAGACCTATGTCCATTATGGTCCTTAACCAAGCGGCAAACCAGCTCCAGCAATTTGAAGGCCTCATGGCCTTGACAAACCTCGCTTCACATAGCCCCGATGTCTCCAACCGCGTTGCCAACGTCGATGGCCTACTTAACAAAGTAGAGCTCTTGCTCCTCGAAGAACACACACTTCTCTCCAGGGCGTCCATGGAGCTCATCTGCAACCTAGTCTCTGGATCGGAGACTGCATTTGAGAGATACGCAGGCGACGGTAAAACAAACAAGATCCCGAAATCAAAGATTCACGTTTTCCTTGCCCTTTGTGACACCGACGACATACCAACTCGGCTTGCTGCGTCCGGCACCCTGGCCGTTCTTGCATCTGCCCCTGCTGTCTGCCAAGCCTTGTTCGATCTGCAAACGGAGAATGGTAGATTCCTTGCCATCATGACCTCGCTTTTCTCCCCCGTTCCACAAACCAATGGTGATACCAAAGAGGACACAAATCTCATTCACCGTGCAGCAGTTTGCATGCAGAGTCTCCTCTCTAACATTGACCATGTCTCTCAACTGGCCACGCTCAAGAGTCACGCGGATTTTGCAAGCCTTCAAAATGCGATGGTTGGTTTGATCAAACGCGCCAAGTCGATAGCGTTGGGGCCTGGGCTTCCCCCTCTTGCGGAGGCGGTCAAGGTTCTGTTGACATCGAAATGAGAGACGTACTGTAGCATTTGTTCGATATTCCACCCAAGCCCTTTCTGCGCCCCTGTTGGATATCTTGCTGAGTAATCATCGAATGGGGAAAACTGTGATGTACTGCAAGCGATTCCCGTCAGAGCCAAGTAGACCTTTGCTGTCGTCAGTCAGTTTCCATCCCTGCTCTTTTGCTCGAGGTAATATCCAGGGCATTGCCCACACGAAGTTCAGATCGGATACTGGTGGAACGTAAATATGGTATGACCACCCTTCATTGCAAGTACTTGAGCCAGACTTAACTTCCGGAACGTAGGCGCCCTCCAAAAAGGCTGGAAAGAAGGTTACCCCGGCACCCAAGAAGGGCAATAAGGCATCCAAGTCTAAGGTCGCAAAAGTGAGTACAGAAACTCGCCCGACATTCGCGCGAGCTCAAGATGAGTTCAGGCCGATTGGAAAGAGGGGTTCAAGAAGAAGCAAGTCGGAGTGACGGACATGACCCTGTTGACCACGATAAGCAATGAAGCCGTCAACGAGAATCTACAGAAGCGGTGGACGAATGCAGAGATCTACACATATATCGGCTCGGTGTTGATCTCAGTGAACCCCTTCCGCGGTATGGACATGTACTATTCATCTGGGTCGTACTAATCTCTATACAGATCTCGGGATTTACACCGAAGAGGTGTTGGAACGGTATCGCGGCAAGAATCGACTAGAAGTGCCACCACACGTTTTCGGTATCGCAGAAAGCGCGTATTACAACATGAATGCATATCACGAGAACCAATGTGTAATTATCTCTGGCGAATCTGGCGCAGGAAAGACGGAGGCTGCCAAGCGGATCATGCAGTATATTGCTGCTGTGTCTGGAGGACAAGACAGTGGAATCCAAGAGATCAAGGACATGGTCCTCGCTACCAACCCTCTGCTCGAAAGTTTCGGTTGTGCCAAAACCCTGCGTAACAACAATTCCAGTCGGCATGTGAGTTGGTCGTTGAAGGAGGTCAGGGTCTTCGTTGATCTTCAATTCAGGGGAAATATCTCGAAATAATGTTCAATGACCGTGGAGAGCCTGTGGGTGCTCAGATCACGAACTATCTCCTGGAGAAGGGTCGTGTTGTGGGACAGATTGACGGAGAGCGCAATTTCCATATCTTCTACCAATTCACCAAAGCGGCCAGTGATGAGCAGCGAGGTGAGGACATACCAGGCTGTTGACTTCGAATCAAGGACTCACTCCTTTATGAAGAGGTATTCGGTCTCCAAGGCCCCGAAGCATATAGCTATACCAGCATGAGCAACTGCTTGGATGTTGCGGATATTGACGACACACAAGATTTCCATGGGACTCTTGTAGGTGTTCATCGAATTATGCACACCCTTTTCGCTGAACGTTGCTCTAAAGACCGCCATGCAAGTCATTGGTCTCTCAGCCGAAGAGCAGCATGAGATTTTCAAGATGCTTGCTATCATCCTTTGGCTAGGAAATGTGCAGTTCCAGGAGAACGACGACGGCAACTCGGACATTGCTGACACCAGCGTCACAGACTTCGTTGCATACCTCATGGAGGTAGAGCCCGCGATCGTTCAGAAGGCGCTTACCACTAGGATCATGGAAACGACGAAAGGAGGGCGCCGGGGCTCCGTTTATGACGTGCCACTGAACCCGGCACAGGCGAATTCGGGACGTGATGCGTTGGCTAAAGCGATTTACAACAACACCTTTGAATGGATTGTGTCCAGAGTCAATGTATCCCTGAAGACGCGCTCTGCGTACTCCCACATCATTGGAATCTTGGTATGCACCTGTATCCTCCGCCCTCTTCACTTATTCACGCCCTTGATAACTGTAGGATATCTTCGGCTTTGAGATCTTTGAGGTAGGAAGTTTTTTGATCCTACCTGTTTACAGACTAACGCCGTGTTCTACAGGACAACTCTTTCGAGCAACTGTGCATCAACTACGTCAACGAGAAGCTGCAACAGATCTTCATCGAGCTTACGCTCAAGACCGAACAAGAAGAGTATGTTCGAGAGCAGATCAAGTGGACGCCTATCAAGTTCTTCAATAACAAGATCGTGTGCGACCTAATTGAAGAACGCCGCCCTCCCGGTATCTTCGCAGCGCTTAACGATGCTTGTGCGACTGCGCACGCCGACCCCTCCGCTGCCGACAACAGTTTTGTTCAGCGTAGCGCTGGCCTCTCCTCAAATGCTCATTTTGAGTCCCGTGGTGCCCAGTTCCTCATCAGACACTATGCTGGCGATGTCATGTATAACATTTCTGGAATGACCGACAAGAACAAAGATTCGCTTATCAAGGATCTCTTGGACCTCATCGGGACTAGTGGAAATCAGTTCCTCCAGCAGCTTTTCCCAGATCGCCCGGACCCCAACAGCAAGAAACGCCCTCCGACGGCGAGTGACAGGATTAAGGTATTCTCCCACTCTCCCACTCTTCCTTTCTTCAGCTGACCCATCTGTGAAATAGCAATCTGCTGCCGCTCTCGTCGAGAAACTAATGAAGTCTCAACCTTCATACATTCGGACAATCAAGCCTAATCAGAACCGCAGTGCCTCCGAATACGACACCAAGGCCATCCTCCATCAGATTAAATATCTGGGCTTACAAGAGAACATTCGTGTCCGTCGCGCTGGGTTCGCTTACCGAAACACTTTCGAGAAAATGGTGGAACGGTTCTACTTGCTATCGCCCAAGACCTCGTACGCTGGAGAGTACATCTGGACAGGTGACTCCAAGTCTGGGTGCGAGCAAATCTTGAAAGACACTGGGATCGCGAAGGACGAATGGCAGATGGGTATGACCAAGGCGTTCATTAAGAACCCCGAAACGGTGGGTGCTTTTGCAATGGCAATGATTACGTGACGAAGCTAAGACCAATCGCAGCTATTTGCTCTGGAAACCATGCGAGATCGCTACTGGCACAACATGGCTGCCCGTATCCAGCGAGCTTTCCGAAACTATATGCGCTACAAGCACGAGTGCGCTCGACGAATCCAGCGTTTCTGGAAGAACAACAAGGAAGGTTTGGCATACGCCCAAATCCGCGACTACGGCCATCAGCTCCTGGCCGGACGCAAAGAACGAAGACGGTTCAGCTTGCTCAGTTATCGGCGTTTCATGGGTGACTACCTTGACATCAATGGAAAGAGTGCATTGGGAGAGGAGATTGCAGGGCCCTGTGGTCTTGGCAGTGAGTGTCTCTTGATGTATTTGACTCTGCCCATCTCACATTCACATAGGAGATGAGCCTGCTACTTTCAGTGCCAAAGTAGAACTCCTTGTAGCTAAGCTCGGCAGATCAAGTAAGCCCAGCCCACGTTACTTGGTCCTGGTATGTCGCTGTAGACTTTGAGTGGTTTGTCACGCTAAAGGGTTATCAGACGGGTAAAGCTGTCTACATCGTCATTGCCACCGCACATGGTGGTCAAGTCGTCTTCAGCCTTGAGCGCAAAATACCCCTTGTGACTATCAAATCCATTCAAATCTCAACTCTTCGGGATGACTGGTTTGTGAGTACCTCTGCCTCTCGACTACTGCTTGCTTGATCAACATGCGCATCATAGATTCTCAACCTTGGTCCGACTGAGGAGGGTGACCCTGTCCTGAGCTGCCCATTTAAAACCGAATTTACAACGCACCTGATGAAATTGACTCAGACTGGTGTTAATCTCATCATCGCCCCATCGTACGGTCGTTCTATGCCCTTGTTTTGGGTTGTTAACTGACTCCTCTTTAGCCTAGAGTACACCAAGAAGAAGGAGAAGAAGGCCGAAGTCAAGTTTATCAAAGATGAGACCGTTCCGAGGGACGACGTATACAAGTCGCACACGGTTCGTGTCCCATCAGGAGAGCCAGCGGGAAGCCTTTCAAGACCTCCCGCCAAGAGGAAGGCTGGGGTGGTACGACCCATCACACAAGGCAAACTTCTCAAAGCTGGCGGTCCATCGGTAAGAAGCTTGCATGCACACTGAATTTGATATTTCTCACTTCGATCTAGAAGCCGAACAACTCACGGCCGCGCCCTGTTGCGCAGCCCCTTCCAGGCCAATCTTCTCGCCCAGCTGCTGCAAGCATACCCCCTCCTGTCAAAGCATCAACGCCAGTTGCCGCACCAAGGCCAACTCCTGGAGCTAGACCTACGCCTACCCCGGCAGCAAAAGTCCCTGGCCCGCCTGCACCTCCAGTGGTTCGTCAACCTCCTCCGCCTCCACCTCCACCAGCAAAAGAACCAGAAGCGCCAATGTACCGTGCCAAATTCGACTTCGCTGGTCAAGAAGGGGAGATGAGCCTCAGCAAGGGTGAAGAAGTTGAACTCGTAGAGAAGGATGACAACGGCTGGTGGTTGGTGAAGAGAAATGGTGTCGAGGCTTGGGCGCCCTACAACTACCTTGAGCCTGTACCTGCTAAAGCTGCACCCGCACCTCCGCCTCCACCCTCCCGTCCTCGTCCAACATCGACTGTACCCAAGCCTGCATTCACCGCCAGCACGGCAGACGCTTCAGCCAAACCTGTCTCCGTCTTCCCTGGCATGGGTGCGGGCAATGGCTCAGCTACTCCCTGGAAGAAGCCTGGCGCAGCAACGGCGGATGACTCTTCTCGACCTGGTAGTTCGGGCGCTAGAGCTCCCCCTCCCATCGCAAACAAGCCCAAGCCACCAGTTGTTGCTGCCAAACCTGGTGTTCCCAAGCCGGCTGTTGGTGGGAAACCAGCTTTACCTACAGCAGCTCGGCCACCAGCGGCAGCTCCTGCTGCAGGGCGTGGCTCAGGATTCAGTGGTGGCGGTGGCCCTGGCCAAATGGATCTCGCTGCTGCGGTAAGTCCACAATTTCTTCAATCTACTGAGACATAACCAATACTGATTTCCCCCCCCCCCCCAAGCTGGCGAAGCGAGCTCAGCGAATGGCCCATGATGATGATTAGCTAAGGAGTACTTCCGGACGGACAATGGATACATATAGGATTAGATGCTTATTGCTCATGATTAGCTGGCAGGTTAGGTATATGTTTTTGAAGCAACAGAGGTGTTCCGCGATCATAAATGTCGTACAGGGAAATTGTGTCATGGATTGTAACGAACGGTGGTGAAAGGATGTTCATAAATAAGGGGCAGCAGGTCAAGTACACGAGCTGCCATCTAGTGTGCTTCACTGATTCGTATTGGTGGTCCTCTCGAGTTTGGGAAGAAATCCTGGTCGTCATCGTCGTTTTCGTCGTCAGATGCATCTCCGTCGTTACTATTAGTCGTAGAGGCGAAGGACACATCGCCATGAGATTCCAAATCCGAATTTCCGTCGTTATCATCACCATGAGTCCATGAATGAACCTCCTCTGCAGTCAGCACCTTGGCGGTATCCACAAAGTCTGAGCTCTTCTTCTCGAGAGCTGCCCGTCCAGAGACCAGCAGACCGTCAATCATCATCTTGACTCGCTTGTAAATCTCGTCCCCCTGTCCCCCAGTTACATCTTCCAGCTCTGAATCCTCTCCCGAATCGTCTTCGGGATCTTCGTCCTCTGGCGCCCATGACGATTGGGCCTTGTGGAATTCTCTGGGAGGGAGGACCAGCCGAGTCTCCCTTAGCTTCCGACGTAGATCTCGAATCTCTTTGGCCTGCCGATTCTTGGTGGCCTCAAGGGATGCGTTGATGGTGAGCAGGGATTTGTTGCTAATTTCGAGATCTGCAATCTACATCGCTTGTCAGTAGAGGAAATAATATATAAAGAGGAGAACAGCTACCTTGCGATTAGACTTGGCTTCAGCTTTGACCTTCTTCTCTTCGTTGTCCACTCCTACACCTTCCTCTGGAGTATCATCGCCACTGTGATTGGAGTTCTGCCTTTGATGCAAGGGATACGAGGGAGAAGTTGGCGAAAACAGCTCTGATACAGTCCCGATGCTGTCCCGCTTCCTATGACTGAGGGGTGATGCTTCGACGGGATTATAAGACGTCGAAGATGAGTGAGAGACTGAGCTTCGTGATGAGAAGGATAGGGCCGAAACGGGCGGAGATGAAGGGGGAAGTGGTGAACCTGGTGTGGGTACGAGTGGACTTGGGGCGATGGGTATCGAATTAAGGTCTACTTTAGCTGGTCCGTTGACGCGAGGTCGGGTTGGTGGTTGGGTCATGATGGGGGTAGGAGACCCTCCCATGTTTATACTGCCAATTGGGGGTGGGGTATATGTCCGAGAGATGGGAGGTGCACGCATGGGGTTGTATCTGTATGGGTTGGCGGCCGGTGCAGCTGTCGTGATTGGATAGAATTGCTGGGATGCTGGGGCATTACTGGCTTGAGAGATGTTGGATGACGAAGAAGCCGACCGAAGCCTTGCTTGATTTGAGACTGAAGAGGGCAATAAAGGCCCGTCACCCTTCTCTGGTCCTCCTTTGCTGACGTTAGAAACTTTCGAGCGGATACGCATCGTCGGTGACGTGTTCGTGGAAGCTAGGGACAGTTAGCCATTCGATTCAACGTTATTCCTGAGAAACGCACTAGTGGAGGCTGCCTTCAAGGACGAGAACGATATGCTTTCCCTCAGCTGAGAAGTACTGCCCTCGCGAGGCCTTCCAACGACAGGACGGCTTATCTCCAGACCCCCAGAGCTCTTGGTCCTGGCATCAGGTGTCCCTGGAGCAGAGACAGGTGTCTGTGGTCTGCGCGACACATTCGATGCTGTGGCCCTGGGCTGAAACGTAGGCGATAGGCTTCCATTCTGTGCTCGTGTAAGCTTGGTCGGAGACCCTGCTCGCGGTGTCGCTACGCCATTTGCATCTGCCAGACAGTCAGAACCGCGTCCCCTGTCCTAATCAAAGGAGCTGGCAGCCTCACTCGAAGCGGTACTGCTGGGCACTTTACGTGCTACTGTCGCGCTACTGTTGACTTTTGCCTTTGGTCTAAAGGTAGTACTGGACACGACTGAAGACCCTCCGGAGGATGTAAACCTGATTGGCGACGGTGGTCGAGGCGAGTTGGTTCTTGATGGAGGTCGTGAAGAGACGAGGGTCGCATTGCTGACCTTTGCCGTTATCTACGACGTTCTCAATTGCCTCGCTAGACGTCCAAGGGGCGGTCAAAACCTACCTTGACTGTGGTCGTATTCATGAGTAGCGGTGACACATTGGAGGGAGGAACAGAGTCGACATGGCCATGCTCGGAACCAAATGGCAGTCGGTGAATGCCGTACGGCCCAACATTAATTGATTTCAGTTGTACACTACTATCAGACACCCCGCTTGGACAATACATCCTCCACTACCTTTTCAATTAACCCTCGCAGCCCTTCGTCACTGTCTCCCCCACCGAGTGCAGCGACAACGCTTTTGCGTACATATTTACCAACCATGTCAACTTCGAGATTGACCTTGGCTCCGATAGGCTTCTTACTCAGTGTCACCATTTCTTGAGTGTGTTTGATCAGCATAATGCTGAACTGACGCTTAGCATCGTCGACACCGGTAATAGTCAGCGAGGTGCCGTCGATGGCAATGTAACCCTTGGTTATAATATAGGGCAGAAGGGAAGGCCTCTGCGGTGTTGGCTCGGGTAACTGGAAAGTAAGGCGGAGGGACTCTCCGTCCGGAGTCCGCTCAGAGATGGTTGCGGTGTCATCGACATGGGCCTGAACAAGTGAATAAGAAGTTCAGCGGCCATACTTGAGGACATACCTGCACAAAGTGGCCCCCAAAGCGAACGTGGGCTCCCATGGCACGCTCCAGATTGACATGGTCATTGACCTTGAGCTCCCCTATCGATATGCTCAGCGACGAACTCCATTGACAAGATCAACCGTGTACCTAGATCCGTCCTATCCAACGTCTCGTTGGCCAACCAAACTGTGAACCAGCCACCCTGGTCTTCCTTGTGGAACTCAACGACAGTCAGGCAAGCGCCATTGACAGCAATCGAGTCGCCGATATTGCAGTCGCCCAAGATAGGTGCAGAATCCGCGATGGTTAACGTGCAGCCTCCTGCATCGGTAACGATGGATGAGACTCTTCCAACACGTTCGATCTTAAATCAAGAATGGATTAGCTTCAGTGCACGACTAGAGAACTAATTCGCACCAATCCAGTGAACATGTTTAAGCGCTAAGGGACGATCGGCGACCTCGGCCCGAGTCTTCACCCAGCGACCAACACAAGCGCAAACAGTCCCTCTCTCCTTGACGCCGTGACGAAGAGCGAGCCCGACACTTTCGACGATGAGTGGCCCAAACAATCCAAACCTGCCGCCTATCCAGAATAGGACCATGATCCAATCGTGGATTGGTACGGTTTATACATTATCTAACACAATGAACAAACTCTAAAAGACAGTCTTCAGCACTTTCTCCTCGTACCCGGCTAAAGTTTGGGATAGCCTTTTGTACCGTCAGTATCATCGGCCTGGTGGTCTCTGACCACCTTGAGAAGCGACTGGCGGCTCCTCCCAAACCTTCCAATTACGAGTAGGACGTGGTTCTTCACCACTCCGGGTTCTTGAACTCGCGCCCAGGCATTCGGGCACTCATATTCCTCCCAAGGGCCATCTCTGCATGTCCAATATAGTCGAGGCCAGCACCGGTGTCTATGGAAAGATCAGTGAACCCTGCCAATCGGAAAGGGACACAACCTTTACCGTATTGAACTTCGCCCATGTTGCCTTTCGTGATGCTCTCCAAGCTCCCCATAGTTGGATACCTATGTCCATCCTCGCTGGCCAGTTTGACTTCCCACGTCCTCCTCTTCCAATCCGGGCACTCGACTAGCGTCTCCTCTCCCATGCCCTTCCTACCTCCACAATTGAATACATCCTTGACAAACGCCCACCAAGTATCGAAGAAGGTGACCAGGATTACGACGATTGCAATGAACGTGATTGACATGACAGAAATGCCTATGATCTTCCATTCCGCCAATTCAGCGGGTGGTGTGGTGGGTGCTTCTTCTGTAAGGGGGTTGAATGATGGCATGGGTTTGACGCTATCATCGCCCGGCGAGCCCAAGGCGGTTGGATGAACGTCCTCGCTTGCACTTGCAGAGGTGTGGGCCGCCTTTGTGGTCGAGGACGACGCGCCGCCATGCATGGTGTGGGGATGAAGTGAAATGGCCGCCGAGTGCAAATCGCTGAGGCCTCTAGTCGGGTCTATGGATAGCGTATCGTTAACTGTTTCGATGCCTGGAGCAAGTGGTGTCTCGTCGACTGGGTGGATCTGCTGGGCCTGCTCGCCCACTGCCAGGAAGCCCAGTATATCCCGTCGTTCGCCACCCCCAGTCGGGATACAGACAACGCAGGTTAGGAAAGCTAGGAAGAGAGCGCTTTTCATGCTTGGGCGATATCGCTGGAGGATGTCGCTAAGCGGAGTGAAACAGAGAAAGCAATTCACGCGCGATTGGGTGGTAATTTATGGCAAACAAAGGTGTATTTCAATTGATCGAGCAGCCGTTGGTATA
>JAHBOF010000248.1:0-95504 GCA_020736565.1 Coprinopsis sp. MPI-PUGE-AT-0042 | reverse complement strand
CCTTCCATGGGCAATCCAGATTGATGCACCATGGTTGGTTGGGGAACGTCGACCCCTTCTCCAGATCCACCTTGTGCCAGTGGGGGAGATGAGAGTCGGTGCACAGATGAGCTGGTCTCATGCACCTCAGGTTGGTCGGAAGGCTCGAGGGACCGTTGACGTTTGGAAGGCCTGGGGGAACTGATGCGGTCAATAAGTGCTCGCTTCCGCTTGTCCGCCTCCTCGAATGCTTTGAGGTGACGGGCAGTCTTTGGTAAATCGAGCTTACCGCAGTTCGTCCTGGCGCGTTCCACATCTGGGTAGCACGAGGTGTTGGTGGACGGAGCGACTTTGGCTTTGGCAGCCGAAGTGGGGAGATGGGTAGATGGAGTAAGATCGACGGGACGTTGGACGATAGAGGGTCCGGTTTTCACGAATGAAAGTACCGAGACCTTGGCCTGGGGAGGCACATGCTCCTGAGGAGCGAGAGAGACGAGGTGGTCGCCTAAGAAGGCGGCGTTGACCATGTGGGAGCGGTGACCTTGCGACTTCCTTTCCTTCTCCTTCTTCTTGTTGCCACCCTTGGATCCGCACTTCTTCCCTTTGTTTTGGGAAGAACCCGAGTTCTGGTTACTCGAGTTGCTGGAATCCTTCTGCTGCCCTTGTTGTTGCTGGCGGAAGTTAGGGTTCCCCCCATTCCTCTTGATGCCAGTGAACTTGTTGAGGGTAGCCGGGTTGGCGACGCGATCGTACTCGGCCGTGATGGCCTTGACGACGGCGTCGAGGGTGAGAGCCTCCTTTTTGTTATTAAGGAGGATGGCAACGGTGTTGTCGTACTTGGAAGGGAGGCTGCAGATCAAGATCATGGCCTCGATGAACGCGTCAATGGAGACTTCGTTCTGAGCAAGTTGACCGAGATGGTTCTGGAGCTCGGCAATCGCAGGGCGAGGATCTCCGTTCCCAATGCGGAACTGGATCGCTAGCTTGAAATATGCGAAGATCGCAGCGAGGCCCGGAGTACCATAGAGCTCCTTGAGAGCATCCCATAACTCCTTCAAGGTACCTTTGCCCGAGACTTGGGTGCAGATATTCTTGTTGCAGCGGAGGAGGAGAGCTCCCATGGCCTGGTCGTCGTCTTGGTCCCACTTCGTGATCTTCTCATCCTGGGCCAGCTTCTCTGCCGCAGTGGCTTCTGAAGCGGCCTCGGTAGGACGAGTACCATCGATGTAGGTCGCGAGACGTTGCATTTGGAGGTACTGCTCCGCACGCATGGCCCAATCAATGTAGTTGGTACCATCGAGGATGGGGACGTTGTTGAGAGCGTTGGAAGACATTGTTTGATTGTTGAGATCTGTCAAAGCAAGGTTCGTCAGCAACGTATATCACAAATCAAAGAAGCGGCCATAACAGCGCGTTCTTTGCCCCATTCTGCAGCCATTACAGCGCAGATTTCTGCTGCCATGACAGCGCAGAGTAAAGGCATAGGTTCGACCTATCAGCCACTTGGTTAGACATGCATAGTCGCAGCAATTAAGCGCAGACTTGTAGCAGTCTATGGAGGCAGCCATTATAGCGCCAACCAAGTTTGTAGAGCAGCCATTACAGCGCATCTACTGAGCTTCAGGGCTCATAACCTGAAGAACACTACTGCGACTAGCGAGTAGAGTCTTACCGAGTAGCTTGTAGGCTATAGGCAGTGACTTAGTTCGTAGGTTAAAACGATAGAGATTGAGGTAGCTACAAGAGTCCTTATATACATAAAGAGCGTACTAATAATAGAGCTGTGTAAGGACTGAGTAAGTAGTCACATGAGTGATAAGTATTCATATGAGTCAGTATGAGTCGTGAAGACGAAAGGATGACGAATCCTGTAGATATCGCATAGCCTCATTAGAATGTATCTAGGAGAGTCCGAGTCGGAGTAATCCGAGTCGGTGAGTTCGAGTCGAATCTAATCTATTTCAGATAAGATCAACAAGCTCAATGGCCACGACTCCAACCATAGCTCGCTCTCAACCAATAAGCGACAGGAGAGGTCTGCTTCAAGCACTTTTAGCCCTGCAAATGGGAAGCAGCCAAGGCTTTCATCTTGTAAGTGATTCCAACCAATCTCTAGAATATTATCTGACATACTTTAGTGAGCACTGTGCCATCGATTCCTGGCTCAGTCTTTCCCAGCAGGCTTCCAGGCTGATCGCTCCGAGTCCAAGTTATGAACATGCAAAGCAAGGTTGAGACGAAGAAGATTAAGTGTAATGTCTTGAATGACCAGGGTGAGACCGTGTTTGAGGGTGCAGAGCAGCAGGTCGTCTATTTGGCCGACATTCCATTCGCTAATGGCACAATGAAGTGCGCCTTCGATGTGAGCAGTAGTTTCATTGAACTGGGCAGGTTACTGACAGATGAGCTAGCTTACAATCCCATCGGAGTCATCCATTCGATTTGTTGCCAAACACTTCTTCCGTTTGGTGGATGACGGACTTGCAGTCGAGCATCTTCCCCCTGCAGACATTGCCCGTCTCCCTCTTCCTGATTTGAAGGAGCACAACAACTTCATTCAGGCAGAGATAATCCGGCTCCTCCTCAGTCAGTGTTACCCCGACCAGTTCTACAAGCATTGCAAGATGCAAGGTGTCGATGTTTTTGAATGTAAGTGAACACTTTTAATCACGAGTTGGCCTGCAGCTGATGACCACAAACCTTGCTTCAGACTTCCAGTTCGCTACAGCGTTTCTATTGCAAGAGATAGGAGCACCAAGCTCTGCCTCTGGAGTTCCTGAGCCACCCTTTAACTTTTATGATGATGTCCCATTTGACACACGTGTTATCTGGCTTGTCGAGAAGTGTCATCCCGGCCAATCAATCATCCGTTTCAATGGCACTCTCAACCATTCCTCTGCCGTCCAAGACATCAAGTATCTTACAATTTACGCATTCTGCCACTATGTCTACGGCTTCACGCAAGGCAAATTAGTTTTGGCAGATATACAGGGTATGTTAAACCCCGTCTTAACTCGATGACGCTGATGCCTGAATTTAGGAACACCTCAATCATTCAAATACAACGACGGGGATGTCGACGGTATCACCTTGTTTGATCCCATGACCCATACATCATCTGGGTGAGTATCTGGCTCTTTAGATTCACCGTTTATCTTACTAATTCTCAATGTTAGCGACTCCGGTATTGGAGATTTCGGAACCAGTGGGATTTCCCGCTTCGTTGATGACCATATTTGCCATGATATCTGCCGTCAACTTCGACTTGATGAAGCAGCGCCCCTTGAACATCCTCAAAGCCCAGCCAAAGACGACCCACCATCCACATCAGCAAAGTCCCCATTCGCTTTTCGGCATTTCCCGCTTTTCCGCTTTTGGAAAACGAAAAGCTAGAAAGCGGGAAGAGCAAATGCCTTTTCCCAGATCTCCCTTGGTATAAACCGCAACTAAATTGACCGAAAAGCCCCCATACCTACTATAGAGCCATAGTGCAACAATTTGGGCAGGGTTGTTCATTGAGAAATCGATTTTTCTCCTTACCAAAATGCCCAATCCTTCGCTTTCCGATGCAACCGAGGTGACTTGCCGCGCCTGCCGCTTTCCCGGCTTTCGTGACTTGCACACGCTTGCAGCCACTTTTAAAAGTCTGAAAAGCAGATCGTTACTTTTCTGATGCAAGGGGAAAGAGAAGGATGCTGATGTCACAGACAGTGAATTCAGTGATTCTGGTGAGGGAGCGGGTAATGGTAACAACTCTGAATGAAACGCGATTCGATTAGATTCATAAAATTATCAAAATACACTTGTTTCGTTAAACATCTCGGCGATCGACATGAGATTTCTACCATATCTCTGTCAACCTCTCTCTTCCTGTGGCAATAGGCGCTGGGATTCCAGATTCTCAGATCTAATCCCACGCCTTCATTCAGGATCATATTGTCGCGCGCGTGAATTTCATCCATGGAACTCCCGCCTACCGTACTCATCGTCCTGAATGTCAGACGTCGAGGGTCCATTTCTTCTCTTCGACATGTCTGAAACATTCCAATACCGCGATAATGGTACAAAACTCCTCCTCGAGTCCTGTCGATCAACACAACCAACATACTGATGAAATGCAACAACGTCCTCGTCCGCACCCTCATCCGCGAACAAGGCGACCTTGAAAACTCGCCAGACCCCTCCTTGAATCCGAAGGCCCTACTCCATCTCGAATTCGTCACTCAGCAGCACCTCCAGCACCTCCCTCGTTGCTCATCATTCAGATAACGCCCAACTGAAAAAGTTGGAGGTGCTGACTGGTGTATCACGTCCGCTGCACCTCCCTCCTGCAAGACCCGTACCCGATCGTGCACTCCCGCATCTCCTCGCCGATCCAGACATCTAACTCAACCTCTCCCCGTATCAAGTCGACTCTCTGCGTCCATGCGACGAGAGCCTGCTCGTCACGCCCCCAGTTGGCGGAACGAGGAGGAGGAGAAGCAGAGTTTGACTTGAAGTATCGACAAGTGTCATTGACGCGCGCTCGCTCTTCGGCACAATCGTTCCTTTTGTCCAGCGAAGCGCCCAGAAAGATAGCAGAGCCTTCCATCGTCAAAGCATTCAAATCGCCGCGAATGTCCTTCTGTCGAGTGCTTGACATGGTCAGTTAGGCCGATCAAGGCTGTCGTCCAGCTGCACATGCAACGCAGCTCCCTAGCCTCTTCCTAGATGGAAGCGTGCAATAGGTAAGATTTTCATCCTCTAATGAGTGCCAGAATGCTGGTACTGATCTTCGTGCAGCCCCTTTGCCCTGCACTCGAAGTGGCTGGAGCTCCAGATCCGCAGTTATTAAGAGGAAGTGGCCAATTAAGTCCCCGAAGACATTGCGACTATCGCGAATCCTCGCCGCAATATGAGCAAGCGGGCCTCGATCGCTCTTGCAGCAGGGGGCGCTCCCCGACCATGCCAAACTCTTCTGAAAAACGTCCAGCATGCCACCATGACGAGTTCGAGAAATCACCTATCAGCCACGCCATCTCTCTCTTGCCCATGCCCCGCCTTTGGGGGCTTAAATCCTCATTGCTACTCAAGAGCGGGTCAAAAGGAATGAGAAATGGGGAAAGTTAGGTATAAATATTCACTTATTAACCGAGAGGTTTGCTCTGAGATAACGAAATTGGGTACTTGATATTGTGGTACATAAGATTGAGCACATAAAGTGCATAGCTATTGAGACGTAAATGTACATAAGAAGTTTGAGACATCCTCCAGAGAATGTGCCACTTCAACATAGCTAATAGGGTTCAAGACAGAGACGAAGTGGAGGTGCTCTGAAGCTCATAGAGCACAATACATCGCAAGGCGATTGCATAACGGAGAACAGCGAGTGAAGTGCGTCGATACTCTGTGAATGATACCATAAAAAATATAAGTGGAATGGGAGTGTACCTACAGCCCAAAGTGAATGTATGGGACCCAAGCCCAGAATGACTTCTCCGCTCCACCCAACCTCTTTTGGAGATTTTGTACAGCATAGTGCAACGCAAACGCAGCGTCCTCCACATCCACACCTCCACCCTTAACTCTTCCTCTTTCGAGAAGATCTCTGTAGAAATCCTCTGCCAGCTTTGGAGCATGAGCATCCTGAATAGCCCACATCGTGGAAATGGTGCCTCGGAAGCCAGAAGCAAGCATCTCGGCAGCCGGATGAACGGCCTGCGAATCGTGACGAGCTGGGCGAATGACGGTTGATTTCGAGATCCTCCGTATCATTCGCTCCACAGTTGCTTCTTTTGCTTCCAGGCCGAGAGAATTGACGCCACTGGCTTTCACAAAATCCAGAAGGGTTTGACCTTTCCTCACCCCGTGGATCTCTTTTTGCCCTTCTGCTTCTGGAGCACTGACCAGCAACGGGAGTCGACTGTCACTCGCCTTGCGCTCTTGTTTCTCTCTGATTCTCGTTGTCAGAGCTGAGACGTTGGTGGTGTATGATGGAACAGCATAGTCTGAGAGGCATTCGGATGCCGTGCCATGACCATAGATCCCAGCTGCGTGGATGGGGAGGAATAAGAAAGGCCTGGTTGGGCACCACCATATCCTTGTGGAAGGTGCTGCTGACTTCGTCTTAGGGGACAAGGAGTTAGAAATTTTGACACTAAAAGAGATGACTGAACTCACGTTGAATGCAAGGGCATCCAAGACAGGCTTCACCACCGACTCCCATAGCTCCCGCAGCATGGATTCGATGTTAACGCCCCGTTTCTCACGCTCATTCCCCTCTTCTTCTGAGGCAATTCCCTCCCCAAACTGCTCCTTCAGAGCCTCTCGCATGCGTAGGCCCCTAGCTTCTAGCTCTGCTTTCAACCTCTGCTGCATCTTCCCTGCTCTCGAATAAGTCATTCTGGGAAGCGGAATCAACAGTGGCTCGTGCATGCCCCGCATTAGTACTGTGGCGTTGCAGGTTGATTTGTCTGCGCTGAGAATAACAATTGGGCCCGACTCTGGGAGACGTTGAGCTATGATATCGAAGCCATAGTTGGCAAGATCCCGAGATAGGAATGCCCGTGCTGCGGAGAGAGGCCCATCTGCTGGCATTGTCTGACTGCCCTCCTACGCAAAAGCCGCCTCCATGTCGCAACTCGATCTGTCACGCAACCGAGTTCGTGGTCAATTAATGAGATAATTTCTCTCAATTAGCAACTTGCCGGCATCTCTTGTGTTCCCTGTATCGGCACGTTCAATCCTCCACAGCATGCGCCAGCCTCGGGAGCCTGACAAAGAGTTCATTTCAACTTCACTCGGGCAACCTGTAATTAGTTAGTACATATTGGAAGAACGTCGATATCGCACATACCGCTGGGATTGTCGTCCATCTCAGAAGATTTCATCCGCTTTTCCAAGGCTTCCTTGCAAGATACAGAAGCAAAGGCCACGTCCTCAAAGTCTCTGTCTTGCAACGTCACTGTCAAATTTTCGGTCTCTTGCGGTCTTTGCCAGATCAACCAGTATCAGTCTGGGGGAACGCTGGAAAAACAGGGAGCTTACATTACAATGGACACGTCCCCCTCAGCCTCCCAACAATTCTCAGAGAATGGAGAGAGCTGCAAGGCCCAATCTTGGTCCCCCGCAAAGAGTACTATCCTTCCAGCACTGACGTTGACAGTGTTCTGTGCGTCGTCTTCCGGTGTATAGATGACTGCGATGCCTATGTTGTGGAACTGAGTACGAGACGCACGTGAAAATTGTACTGACTAACCCGTTAAATGAAACTCATTGATTACCGTGCAATAGCCACAGTCGGGATTTGGCAGAGATATATCGTCCGCTAGTCGGTCCTCTTCAAGCCGGAGTTCCGGTTTTGCATTTGTTTGCGCAGTTGTTGTCAAGGAGGTTGTGTCGGTATCCACTATTTCAGTCTGCCACGAGAGCAACCACCGTCCTGTCTCAGCGTATAGAGACAGGCTTCCCATCTCAACCCTGATCGACGCCCCTATATCCAGGGTGAAGACAAACAACGACGGAAGATCATGATGGGAGGCATACCATATACTGCTCGAGCACCTGATAGCACCTCTTGAACTGGCAGCGCGACGGTTGCAATGTCATCAAAGTTACTTCCCTGCAGTACCACAACCATATGGTCCGCTTGCCCAGGCCTGCATAGTGTGAGCTCCAAAGCTACTCTTTGACCCGCACACAAGAGCCCCTCACAGGTATATAGATGCGTCTTTCTCGACAACCCAGTGATTCAGGGAGGAACAGACGAGGGAGAGGATTTGGTCTAGTCCCTCGCCTATGAAGACAAGGTTGGAGACATCAGTATCTCCGGGTTGGTCTCCATCGCCTGGCATGTATTCAAGCAAGAAGTCTGGCAAGCTTGTGTTAAAAAAATTGAATCCCAAGGTGTGGACTATGCTCACCTGTACAACGAAGTATTTTTGTCTTTACATCTACAGCGTTGATCATATTCAACGGGCTATCACCCGAGGGACAAGCCACTGTGATACACAGGATGAAGCACTCAGTATGATATGTACACAGCAATTACATCCACTGACCAGTAAAGTGGGGATGCTCCTCTTCAAGTCCTATGAGGTGTTCAGCATCTCGTTGGATGGGATTCGGCAGAGAAACCCCATCTGATTCCACGGATTGCTCCTTGTCAGGCATCGCTTCGGCTTCCATGTCTAGTGGGACAGGAATAGGCAAGGGCCTGAGGTCCACCTCAACCATCTCAACCTGCCACGAGAGGAACCAGCGGCAGGTCTCAGAGTACATGGATAAATCTTTCATCCCAACCCTTTGTGTCATTCCTAGGCGCGATTGGCTAGGCGTTCCAGGAAAACAGTTGCTTGAAGACTCACCTTGTAATCCTTGCTCGCCTGAAAGTACGTCCGCAGGGAGTCCCTCATGGGATAGGGTGACGGTAGCAACGTCGTTGAAATCTCTGCCCTGCAGCACTACCAGCACATCCTCCATTTGCGCAGACCTAAACAGTATAAGCCTGACAGGAACTTTGTAGCGGCACATAAGCTACGTACAGGTGGATTGGCTCAGCATTCTCAGCCACCCAGTGGCCTAAGGATGAACGAGTGAGGGAAAAGATACGGTCTGATCCCTCAGTCATGAAGACAAGGTTGGAAATGTAAGCATCGCCATACTGGTCTCCATCGTCCAGCATACATTCGAGAGAGAAGTCTATGAGGCTCATGTCAGGACCTTTGACAGTGCTTCGGATTAGCCAAGATTCACCTGTAAAGCGAAGCATTTTCGTCTTCGCATATACAGCTCCACCAGACACTGTCAACTTTATATATAAAGTTACAGTAGTTACTAAAAATCTTCGTCCATAAAGTGTAGCAACTGCTACCCAACATCTTTATGCACAATTTCCTTGCAGTTGCTAGTTTGCCAAGCCATGCATCCCATTGGCTACCCCAGTGCCCAAAGCGGTTGGCTGTCATTCACATGGCTTCCCCATCCCCGAATTGATACAGGAGTTTTTTGGGCGCATCAACCGGCATCACTAGTGCGCGTTTCTTCCAGATTCGTTAGGCGTCGGTACTGCTGATCCGACCGAGCCGCGGGAAGCCATCCTTGTGTCCAGTCGGCGCCTCCCTCTGCTTCCACTCCCTTCTCCTTGCATTAGCCAGTGGATTAAGAACTTGAATACCTATACAGCATTCATCATAATGTATTCAACATACACTAGTTACCTCCTGTGCCCCAGACCAACATTCCCTCAATGATGAAGTGGCATACTGGCGAGTTGGTGACAGTGAGCACTAATGTGGCAGTGCAAGAAGACTCGAAAATGTTCCTTTTCAGCAGAATGCCCCACATTTGGGTGTTTATCATTTGTGACAACCCAGTGTGCTGCTGAGGCTCAGCCAGAAAGTATGGGTAGCCCTGGATATGGACGGAACCGTGACGCAGGCCGATTAGCGCCCATTGTCATGGGTTGCTATAGGCGACGAACGTCTCCGGGACTTTCGGATATACCAACATTCAGAATGATTTGCAAATAAAAACGGAAAGGCCACACAAGTAAAATGGCAAAAATAGAGTAGAATCATCAGTGAAATTTTAGCTTTCGTTTGATGCTACTTGAAGGATGGGTCAGTAGATGAAGAGAAAAGTCAGACAATGCACCCGAATACGCCATGTTCAACTCAGAGATTGCACTCTACATTTCAGTTGATATACCAGCGCATTTGGATGCGCAGGATGTTAGGGCACCAGAGAGTAGATACAAGCCATAAATACACTCCTTGGTACCCGCCTTATCCGAGCTGCTTCAGATAGAATCGCAATACCAATTTCCGGGTGATTTTTGTGCCCCTGTCGGGGTGCCCGGCATGTATATGGATCCTAGCATACTCAAATCATGTCCGTTTGGGACGCTTTTGGGCTCTAATTGAAGGCATAAACGGGCGCTTCAAAGAGCCGTACCTTTCACTGCTATTGATGCATTCATACCCTGCCATTTTGCCAAATATCAGATCAGATTTTATTGTCTACAGGTAAGCCAATTCTGCATGAATGAGCACAGAAATGGTGCCATTTGAACAAATAAAGTATGGGGTTTATAATTTGGCACATCTTTAGGCTCACAGGGCCCTGAAGGGACGAAAATCAGCAGTAGGATTCCGGGTGAGCAGGCGAGGCGGGCGTTTGATCAGCCGCCCAAAAAGGAAATGCACCGACGTGCCGCCACCCAGCGTTCGAGAAGCGCAGACACATCAACGAAGACTCTGATGACCCCATTTGGGCTTGACAGGGAAGCCGGTGCTTCTCCTGCAACTTTATACATGAAGTTTTCAGATAGCAATTGCTGGAAATTTTGGCAAAATTTTTGTAGCAACTGCTGCGATTTTATACAAAATCGCGACGGTGTCCCCTCACAGCTCCGACGAAATCAGGTGCATTCTCGTCAAAAGCTGAGGCGTCTAAGACACAACAGCTCGCGTCGGCGCTCCTTCATTGCTGCACTGTAGATCGACCATGACTTACCTGTGCAACGAAGCGCAGCTACAGTGTTGATGGCGTTCGTCGTGTCATCGCATGGGTTTGGGACGAGCATGGTACCTAGGACGCAGCACTCAGTCCGAGCGCAGGCAACAATTGTGCTGACTAACCAGGGATATCGCCATCGTCTTGCCAATACTCTGGTGTCCGAGATCTAGCAGGGAGAATCGTAGCAGCTCCTCCACAAATGGTATTCCCATCAGGGGGAGAAGATAGAGTTCTCAACATAACAGGACTCACCGTACGATACCATGGGAACGTTTGTTTCCCACAGGTGTGTCATGAAGCTGGAAAGTGCCTCATCTTGATCACAAAGTGAGCAGAAGGGTGCGACATCTTAGGGATTATGGAACCAACCATCGAAGTAACCGGCACGGATTTTGTGCCTCCAATCATCGTCGTGGGTGATGGCCAACGTCGCGTTGCTCTGATAAATGTAATCAGATAATGAAAGGAACATCCTGAGAAATCCCTACATCTGCCAGTAGCATCTCGTTCAAGCAAAGTGATGGATAATATCGCTGCACCAGTAGGTTCATACGATGAGCTGCCGCTAGACAGACAGGATCAGGCATAACAGAGCTTACCTTACACTCGGACGTTTGTTCTGGGAATGGCTGAACAAGAGCCTGTGCTTCCAAGGACCCTCCAAGATGGTACTGGGGAGCACTTCCGGAGCAAGAAGCGGTATGTTCTGGATTGCGCGCATCCTGCCCCGTCCTTCTGGTGTGATCTCCTTTCCTGTCGGTGTGTCTCGAGTCCTTCGAATGAGACGAGCCTGAGCCAGAACCGGAATCCGCGTGGTAAGCGCCATTATCATCTGTTGTCGAGTGCTGCTCCACGTCGGGAGACATCGTAAGCAGAAATCCCCGAAGGAACAAGCACTGGTCCTTCACTCTTCCACCGCCTTCATCGATGGAACTACTTGCTCCGCATCGTGCATCAGCGCTTCCCCAACACGTCCATTCATGCGTCGGGAAGTCAACCCCAGAATTGCCCTCTATTCTGGTCAAAACCATCTGATCGTAGGGCTCTCGCATGGGAGACTTGTGCACCGCGATAGCCCAGCTGTCGGATTTAATGGTGCCAGTGACCACATACAAGGACTGGCTCGGTTCCAGATAATCCTTGCCGCCCAGATTCCTCATCAGCTGAGTTCCATGGTTGCGGAGGTACTCCCTAAGTTGGTTCCTGCTCTTCCGCGTAAGAGATTCCAAATCTCCACTGGACGTAAGGGCAAGCGCAGCGCCTTGAGGTTCCCTGCAACGAAAGTCGAATCGATGCGTGGTCCTGCATTGAAGAGATATATTAGTCAACATAAGTGAGGGGGATGGCTCGAAGTTCGAACGCCGAGTGTACCTCTGAGCCTCGTCTGTTAACCTTCTGGCATCCTCAATCCCGCAAGCAACAACCTGCCCCTCCATAAGTTTTCTTGGATGGAGTCGAGCGTCACAATGCGGAGGGCTGCCGATAGAAAACTCTTGTTGATCGTTTGGATCAAATATATTTCCAAAGGACTCGAATCCGTCTTGACCCAGGATGCCAAAGTCACCGAACATGACTGGCTTGTGAAATGGTGGTGGATTGAACAGCGGAAAGCCGTGCCCTTTTGGCAGGAGGGAGCGCTCGTACACCTCTTCCTCGCCCGAAACGCATTGTCGGACAAGCGGTGATTGGGAGCAGCTGTCAAACGACGTCTACGACGCATGGGTGACTCTGGATAAAAAGGGACACAAGCACAGCGCGTGGCTTACGATGTTACTACCGTCAGAGAGAACAGGTCTATGGGGAGTTTGAGTCAGCTTTGAATGTTCTGCTGGGTATGGTGAGACATTGTCTGGTTCTTGCAGTGCCTTGTTATGAGCAGGTCGCGCCCAGCCATTGCGGAATCTCCTATAAACGCGGGTGAGCAACGGCGGGTGCTGAGGGGAAGGCTGAGCGATAGGAAGTGAAGGGGTCTCAGCACTCTCTGGCGTCGGAGATGTGGCTGAAATGCGGTGGCTAGCGCCCCCTGTTGCGAGGTTGATATTAAGATTAATATGGTCTCGCCCTGCAGCAAAGAAATTCGAGTTGTCAAAGTTCTGTCCGTTGGTCTTGGTAAACATGACCACGCCCAACGGAGGCTGTGGTTGATCAGTCATTTTGTGGTAGAGGAGCACAATTCGGGAGGCAGGAATGATGGGGAGGTGGAACAGGAAAAGCGATGGTTCAGGATAAGAACTTTTGAGCAAAGGTAGATACCACTGTGAGGCTGTGCGAACGAACGCGTGACGAGTTCGCGCCTGTTGAGATTTAAATGGATAAGGATGAAGCTTTCATTGGCTTTGTTTTCCACCATTTGGTCATGTCAATTGATAACAGTTATTTTGTGCACGAAGAACACACGAGGCTTCAGCTTCCAACATGAAGCAGAGAGATAAATAAATAAAACTATCGGAAAGAACCTAAATTGCGCCGATGGTATAAACTGCGCCCATCATCCTGAGTGCGTCTACGTGCTCATCAGTTGATAATGCAGTTTCATCAACAAGACCTTGAGGCTTGCTTACAAGATGAGGGTCCTCCACGCTGCTGGAAGGTATCACACGAATGTGTTTCTGTCGAGCGGTTGACATGCTCAGCAAGGCGGGTCAAGACTGTTGTCCAGCTGAACGTCCAACGCAGCTCTGTGGCCTCTTCCTCGATCCAACTCGAGCTTCTAGAACATGATCCAGATCGATTCATAGACTGGGAATGGGGGCTTCCAACAAGTAAGATTTTCATTCTCTGATAGTGACAGTCCTCTGATATGATGGCTACAGGATGTGTTCCTCCCGGACCAGCCGGCTAGATCAGGCGACTGGGGAGCCCTCTTCTATAGCTGCAGTGGAGAGTTTCATTCACCACTGCTTGATCATTAGCTTCGAAGTTCGCAGTCATCTGCAACCCAGCACCCCCAGGTATCGCTTCGTCGTCGCTTATACCCCCAGAGAAATATACTGTCCTTGATGCAACACCACGCAGCCTCGAGGACCATATACACCGACGTTTCAATGCTCTCTGGGAGCGAACGAAGTCAACTCTCAAGCACAACAGGGCGAAGGGTGGCCTGGATTGAGCAGACATGGACAAGGTGTATTGGGAGAGAGAAGGGAGATGGCTTTGAGCCTCGAGTTGCTTCCTTCCCACAACTAAATCTATCACCTGCCATTGGCTAAGAAATAACCTCTCCTCGCTATGTTACTTACCATCGTCCCGTGCACTTTTGGCATCGATGTGCTCAACCTTCTACTCTATGCACCAGCACCCACCTGAACCGCTCGCTGAGACTAGCTTAGCGACCGCTATATAAACTGCAACTGTTTTAATATGACTGAGAATTATGAGGCGCTGATACAGACCACCTGAATTGTCCTTTTTCCGGGAGGTTGTTGCACTGTTCCCGAGAACGTGCTCGCTTGGTATGATAGTATGGGACACAGCGTTAGCAACGGGGTGAGCCTCAGGGTCTGGGAGTCGCTTCCTTCACTGCCCCTGACACTCCACAACAGAACTGCATACACAATGTCGTAAGGATCCTTTCCCTGTAGGACAACGTCGAAACTCCCTGCTTGTGTGGACCTAAATCATGTGAGCGGAGCATCAGGTATCGGGACGTAGAAGAGCCCGCAAAACCACAGTTGCGCTATCTTGGACGGTCCCTTGACTTGAAGATGAGCAATTACGGGATAGCAACAGGGTCAAGCCCTCAGAAATGAGGATAATTATTCGACATGCTAACACCGGCATGCCGTTCAAGTTCTCCCTTTCCGGGTAGATATTCCAGTGAAATGTCTGTACTGCTCGCATGAGTATTCTCGAAAGTCATGGCTGTTCATTCGCCTTGGCTAACCTGTAAGTCGATACACCTTATCTTTGGCGGGCATATTGACTTTCCTGAACTTGCGGGGTGTAATCGAGCTGGCAGTGGCTGTCTACCGAATCTTTTGTGCAATTGAGGATCCGAAACTCAACGTGTGCGCGGTGTGTCCAGCTAAAGTATGTATGTGTTGAATACTAGTATTGGTATACAGATCGCTCCGTATTGAGACCGATTGCTGTGAACAACGGCAGGTGGTCAACCGATCGTAAACGGGCACTGCCAATGAGACGAGGTCCAGTCAATGATTAATGACGGCCCGCATTAAAAGGCGTGGTGTGAGCATGGTATGCTTACAGAGCCACACGTGGACGGGTTTGGTTTTGTTCATGCCCGCGGCGCGGCTGTGGCAGTTCCTGTGATCGAATTTCAGTCACAGCCTCGGAGTCCCAGCGAAGGCCGACCATTCTTTCGACGACCACTATGAACAAGTCAAGCGAATCTGCGACACGCCGCACATTCATTGGTACAGACCCTGAAGGCCATGAGGATTCAAAGGACAACACCTTTGCACAGCACCATTGCACAGCACATAGTTTTACAGTGATAATGCACCACACGTGGGATTTGGAAAGCGCTGCTGTAGGTAGAACATCTAGCAATTTCGTGTAAGGGTCAATATCCAATACTCCACTCCATTCCATTCCAATCCTCACACTCTATAACCTCGACTGGTACACCTAGAGGTCATCTCTGACTCCCTCGAGAACGTATCCACCATGGTATACTGTGTTTTGCTATCGGAGCGTGGATGGAGCTTGAGTCCTGGTGCGGGCGTCTACTTCGAATGAAATTGACATCGCCTCTTTCACAGCAGTTGCTTCAAGTCGTGAATGAAGCCATCGGCAGACGATTATGAATTTCACCCAAGGAGAAACATGTCTGCACAGTAAAACGTTGCCCGCACGCAAGCCAGACTTCAGAGCATAGATAAAAGCATTGCGTCTATAGGCAGCTCGTTCCCATCCCTCAAGTCCTCTTCATCCGTCGGTTTGTCCACCAACGGAAAGATGCTTCGATTCAGAGGTTAGTAGCGTGAAGCCACCGAGTTCAGCGTGCCGTTCTCATTGATACTCCAGATCTCTCGGTTGAATACGAGCCCAACTTCGGAGATGAACAGGAGATACCTGCCAACATCTCCAGCCTTCTCTTCATCGCTGAGGGGCTCGACCAAAACGTACCACTGAGTTCTCGATCTTCAAACCATTGGATTTGCGATGATACCTCGTCTCTTTTTTTGTGAGTTATTTACCTGTTCGTGGCTGGTACCACTGGGCTTATGCGAGTCAGGCCATCGCGAGTGGATGGTTTGACTATACTCTTGAAGGACAAAGAGTTCGACGACATCGCTCACCTCTCTATGTCTCAAGCAGAGATGACATGCCGGGATGCATTGGATCCTAGTCCTGAGGGATACGGTACGTGTTCATGTCAGTGTTAATCAGGAACCTTGTACTGAATCACCCTTAGAACCTTCCCGAAGAATTCAAATGCAAAATGAATCATTTCCTGACACTGGGCGTTGGATCTTGTCGTGGCGGATCGAGATCGAGGAATCAGAAGGAGGTTCTCCGCCCAGTTCTATTCAACAAGATGATATTCAACAAGACGATATTCAACAAGACAGTATTCAACAAGGCGATATTCAACAAGGCGATATTCAACAAGACAGTATTCAACAAGGCAATATTCAACAAGACAGTATTCAACAAGGCAATATTCAACAAGGTAATGCTCAACAAGGCGATGAACTCGATGTGGAGGCAGACAAAGTGGAAATCCAATTAACCAGTTGGTCTGCTTAGCTTTATGCGTGGGTTCCACTCAGCCTTGCATTCTAGATTTCGTGGTGCTTTATAAACCAAAGGAGAATGAACGAGACCGTGTCCCCGTCGACATTTCTTTGTTATCATTGAAAGTCGGGGATCAGAAATGGTCTCTGAGACTCACCCCCTCCTCTCCGAATCGCTGGGAGGTTAAGGAGAGTCCTCTGATTACCATGTGCGTCCTTCGTGGCCCTATAATCTCCCTGGCACAAACCCGACTGACTTCTCGAAGATCAAAGGAGACAGGGAGCCTGAACATCTCATTACTACAAGGCGACCGTTTGGACGACGTTGCCATTACTTTCGTGCGATGGAAGGAGCTCTTAGGAGACACGGAGGAGATCCTCCATCCAGGAGGTATGTACCAGCCGCATCACTCTTACCGATGTATGCTGAGCAGAGCGAAGATTGCACGGGCGGAACGGAGTTGATTTCATTGACAGATCGAGAGGGGAGCTGGCGTATAGAGTGGAGGTTTGAGCGCCGCGATCCAGAGAGAGCACGGGACAATGGTAAGTTAATAATCTAGCAGAGGTCGTGAACGCAGCTGACGATATGTTTTTAGACTTAGTCACGAGATGGAAGAGGCTTGAGGCGCTGTTCCCTGGGGAAGGGTGGGTGGATCGGTCACCCGACGATCCCGCCTCTGCCATCGCGGCTTTCCATGTTGAAGATACCACCTCCTACGGCTCCGATATCATTCGCCAACAAGGACTGGCCATGGCCGCAAAAGGCAAAGGCAAGGTCTGTGGCAGTCTCGCCGAGATTGAGGAGGCGATCGAAATCCAGACACTCCTCGTGGTTGATCCTCGAGTGCAGCAGTGTCGCCAGATGCATGCGATCGTGACCAGCTACCTTGGTGCCATGTACCATGAACGCTTCAACCAAACAGTGACCATCGAGGACCTTGACCACGCGCTGTCGCTGTATCAAGCTGCAGTGGAACGCAGCTCCCCACAATTCGGCATCCACGCGGACTGTCTCCATCGCCTAGCGGAAGGGTACTACGCACGTTACCAAATCGCGTCCGATGACAACGACTGTGGCAGGGCAATCACCGCTCTGAGCAAATCTTGCGATTCTCAAGAACATAACCCCGGTTTGGTGAAGCATCGCGTGGGCGTTCTCCTGCCCTGGATCAAAGAGCACCTTGAACACGGGAAAAGCATGGACCCACTAAATGAAGCCGCCATCCCCTGTCTACTTCGAGTATTGGCAACTGTTCAAGACGATCCCAACCATCCACTGTTCCCTACGGTGGAGGACTTGGGAAAGCTCGTCAGTACCTTGATGGATGCCGTTGAGGTCAAGAAACACGGATTCTCCTCCCATCTCAACCACCCGGCAGCGCTCTCCGCTGATTTGTTTTCTCTCAATGCGGAAACTCCTCCAGTGGCCGCCGTGAAAACCGTCGAGGATCCCTCCATATCATCCTCTTTGAATTTTGCGCCTCTTCCCAATATTCCAGCTGTTGAGGGAGTGGCGCACACTCATGCAAGCAGCCCTTTCGTCTCGGAGACAACAAAGAAAGATATAGAGGCTCCCCCTTCTCCTCAAATCACGCTTGAACCCTCCACTCAGAAGTCGCAGGAGGCATCACAAACCCTTGGCCTTGAACTTCGACCGGAGAACCTCGAAGCCCAAAATGCCATCGACCAGCACCGTATCATTCGCCTAGAGCAGGAGCTTGCTGACCTCCGATCCCTGCTTCAAAAATCCCTCACTGTGCAAGCCACTCCAGCCATCATCGAGGATGAACACCCTCGTCCATCCCCGATGCTTTCATTGTTGATGAGCTTGCCTGGCTTCTCTAAGTCAACTATCCATTGGATCGCATCATCCAAGCTTAAATACTTCGCCTTCGGTCTTCCGCTGGTTTATTTCATGTTGCGTCGCCCTCGTCCCTCATCCCTATTCCGAGCCTTCACATCATTATTCTGAAAGTCATTATGCCCACCCATGAACGATTTCCCTTCGTCTCTAAGGATGCACTGTTTACGTTACAATTTCTTTACGATTTCCATTGGGTTACCATCTTTGTATGTGCAATTCTTTTATTGTACCTTACTTTGGTCATATTTAATCGATATTTATGGCTGCTGCCTCTCTCAATATTCTCACTACTCTTCAACATAGTTCGTGTTGGAAGCGGCTTCGTGTCTAATGGCTGGTGCATGCCTCTCCCCTTTTCTTTACTCCGTCGCTCCTCCAATAGGTTGTTTCCGATCCTAGACCAATCGAGTTCCTCTTACATTGCGAAGAAGCCTTATGCACTTATGTCCAACCGTCTGCCTTGGTTTGTAACGAAGTTGCTTACAAGGGACATGTCCATACTACTGCAACCACAACCGAACCGAAGTGATAACAGGAGGACGTAAGTAGCCGTTTTTTGTCTAAATCCCCTTCCGTGACCCCAGCTCTGGCTCATCTCCCCTTCACAATCGTCAGCTTGAAAGAGACTCTGAACCTCATTCGAGACCTGTCGGTGCTTACAGCTTCTCCAGAGGAGAGAAAGAGTTATGCCAAGACCCAACGAGAGAAGCAGATCCACGCCACCCAGTAGTATGAAGAACGCGTCCACGATCGATCGTCAACAAGCGCCCGACGCTCGTTAGCACAGACATTAAACTAGAGATCGAATATTTTTACACCAGTTGGGATGAACCAGTGTCCTTGGCCCGCTGCTGTAAACGCGGAAACTTTACATTAGTTAGGCGCCAATACCTTCCATTCAGGGCTTGTGCTATGCTGAAAGCGATGCACCAAAAGACACGAGTATTAGATCGAATTACAACAGAGAGGCACTAGCCGTTCAGCACGGAAAGGGTTGGATGAGCCACGGTGAGTAAAGAGTAAGGCGCAGACGCCCGCGGCAATGAGTTCAGGTTGGAGTTACTCCTGGCAGAAATAGACTCACTTTCGCAAACGTCAAGTGTATACGACGAAAATGGATCCCTAGATGTTTGTTAGCAGGTTCATGGACTTTGCGATATACGAGTTATGGCAAGAGCAAGTAAAATGGATTCCCAAATGGTTCACCCCGAGTCACTTGCGTGGGTTTCAATATATCTGGTGAGCTGAAATAAAAGTGGGTGAAGGAACGAGCAAGGCAGTCTGCCACGGTGGATGGTTATTTTGGAGGCGATATGAAGAGTTGAGAGAGGCAGGGGGAAGGCACAGGAGGGGCCAGGAGGAGGCAAGAATGTTTGACTCAGAAGGATCGACCAAATAAACGTCATTGGCGCGCCGTTTCGGCACGTTCGTTCTTCTCGTCCAGCGACGACAGCAGCACCTTCAATCGTCAGAGCACTCAAACCATCACCGCGAATACCTCGCTGTAGAGCTGCTCTGCATGCTCCGCTAGGAGGATCAAGACCGCCGCCCAGTAACACCGGTGCCTCGACACCTGCATCAATACCAAAACCGAAAACACTCATGGAAAGCAGAACACCTTTGCTCCATCATGTACCCGCAGCCATTCAACACAGCTCTATCCTCTCATTCTTGACCCAACCAGAATCGCTAGAAAATGATCAAGAGGAGATCTCGGACCAAGAATAGGAACCTCGCACAGGAACCATACTCGTCCTCCGGTTCGTGGCAGAAACCTGATACATCGAGTGTAGGACGCACAATATATGCCCTCCAAGAAACACTCCCCGCGTTCTTTCAGGCGGGACTAGTCACGGTGATAGCTAAAAACCCTGGAGAGCCCAAGCCGCCTCGTTCACTGTCCTCGACGAGTAGTGGAGGATTCCATATCCCGCTGCTGAATCACTTGCTTCTCTCTTCCTAATCGACGCACACCGCTCCGTCACTACCAACTGCTTCAGCTTCGTCGTCATCTTCATCTTCTCACACGGAGCACGGCGAGTCTCAAGACAAACATAGCGCAGTGGAGGAGGGATATGGCGTGGAGTGTTTCGACAGACGTTCAAAGTGGAAGGTATGTCTATCATATTATTTCTTCGTCAAACCCCTCCCAGTTTTGCCTCCCTTCATCGTGACCACTCTCTTCCCATCATTTACGCGCGAAGGAGGACGCCCACTAATGCATTTCTCTCTTGCTCAGGCTTCAATCCTTACTTAGCATCCACCTCACTCATCCGACAAGCCAAGAACGCGTGAGGTGTCCGTGCATACCGCCCCGTCTCCAAGAAGTGGAGGTTGGTGTCGAGCTCTGGTCCTAAATAGACAAGAGCAACAACAGCGTCCTCGTCGGCATCGACTGCTGCGTCAAGTACCCGAGAACCGCTCTCAACGACAAAGCTCAAAAGCCCTATCTCGAAGGCCATCAGCTGGAATGACCAAGTCAATGGATGGCCTATCATGCCAAGTACTCACGATGGGACAAAGGCAGGAGGAAGATGAACCGCGAACGTTCCTGCTGGTGCGCAAAGTCGTAAAGGATATACGTTGCTCTACCGGGGGCGTCAATGAATGGCAAGTGTGAGTGCACTCCATCATTTCTCTTCTCTCATTCGTTCTTCTTATACTCTCCGTTCCTTTTGCTGCCTCTTCCCCCCTCTCCTTCCGCCCTCCGCCTCTTCCGTCTCTCTTCCTGCCCATCTTCGCCCCGACTCAGACCCAGAAGATAACCAACCCACCCGTGCAGTAAATCGACCTTTACCTCGTCCGCATTAGGCCCCATCCTTCGACACGCCATCGACTGGATCCATCCCAAGCCTCATTTGCCAATGTACGATTCGCTGAGGGGATCCCCAAGAATTCCCTCAGCGGGCTCGATTTCCACATCCAGGTACCTTGCCATCAGGCGTCACTGGTACCACAACCCTTCTACCCGGGGACAAGGCCATCCTGAAGCGAGAGGATGCGCCAAACGATCACGCATGTCACGTGTGCAGGTCCACTGCTCTCTTGATATCCCGCAACTCCTTCTATTTCGTGAACCGTCCTAACCCCACTTTCGAACTCACCAGTCATCGACGTGTCCTCAAATCCTCCCAGACTTCGCCCCTCCCCTTCTGAAGCCGCGGCAGGACTCCTAGATGCATGCCAGTGGCCAGGAGGCTGGACTGGGCAGATACGCCCGCATTGCAACGTTGGGAGAAACGAGTGAGATCGTTGTTGCCCCCTCACTTGAGACTCTGTGCGAGGGAGAGGTTGTCAGGGAGGAGGGAGGGCAGGAAAGGTCCAAGAAGGCGACGCCGAACTAGTGAAGATGTCTCATTGGACTTGCGGCCAGACCTCGGTGACGGTGTCGATTGGGAGTGAAGCCGCGGTTAGTGCCTTGGTCGTCTTCGAGGTTTCGTAGCATAGCTCTTGTTGAAAATTAATGCAAAAGGATACTCGTACATGAACACCAACTTTGCCAGACATCCGAGAGGCATGCCCGCAAGCAAGTCAAACAAGCTCCCCAAATCAACAAGAGTGCTGGGCGATAACCTCCGATTCCCTTTTCAGACTGCACGTGGTAATCCTATTCACAGCAGCATCGATTCACCACAGTGCTCCTCTTGATCTATATCCATCATCACCGTGGCTCGACCTCGAGGGCTTCCTCTAGACGTTCAGGATGGTACGTGGCCATGCATTGTCGTGCACCTATCCCACTAATCGAGAAAATAGGAGGGACACGGTCAGCTAATGGCTTCTGGCTCAAGCGGTACGACCCCAAGTCTTGACGGGGCTTGTCTTCGCCAACTTAAAGAATCCACAGGCGTTGGGGATATTGTAGGGGCAACTGGGCACCATTCAATTAACCAGAACTTGCAGGGTGTCCAAGTTCACGGCGCACCCCTCAATGTCGTCGCAGGAGACATGCACAACAATATCCACTACCACTTTGCTACGGATACCCCACGTTTCCCGCCTGGATGGGAGCTTATCGAAAACCACCGCCAGATACAGATTGCTACTCTAGGGAGAGCGACTCGAGGGACCGGAATGTGGGTTCGCCAGATGGGGACCTGGTGCATTTGGCTGGACCCTGAGGGTTATCTGAAGATCATGTGGGGCTACGGAATGCGTAAATCGTTGTACCTTGTGTGTTTCGAAGTATCTAATGGGCCTGTCTAGCGGGCGCTGGAAAGACTATCCTGGCGTGAGTACCGTCAGATGCAGCCTAGGCCTGACCGCTAACCTTGATCGATAGATCTATCATCGTTGAAGCCCTGGAAGCCCACGCAAAGGAATCCGCCACCCCCATCTGTGTTAACTACATCTACTTCCGATACAGCAACCACTCCAAGGCTACGGTTAGAGGATTTCTAGAAATCCTTGTAAAGCAAACCGTCGAGCGCCACCCGCACTGTCTCCCGCTTTTCGACGAGGTATGCGCCAGACACGCTCGCGAGAAGACCCAGCTGTCAGAGGACGAGCTTCTCTCTTTGCTTCGGCAGTTTTCAAGTACAATGCTGGTCACCTTTTGCATCCTAGATGCCCTGGACGAAGCACCCCCCAAAATCCAGCTCGAAATCGTCGACAAGCTAGCATCAGTCAATACCATGAAGCTCTTTATCACCTCGCGAACCGTTGAAGTCTGTGGAAGTGCGCTTTCCTGGCGCTCATCGCTTTTGCGTCGTTGCTCAGGACCAGGATATCGAGCTCCACATCGACGAGGAGATCTCCCGTAGCGCAGATCTTCGTGAAATCCTTGACAGCGCTGGCCCATCGCTACGGAGTGATATTGCCACTTCTATCAAGGAGAATTGTGGCGGAATGTAGGTTATCATAACGTTCTCTATCTTTGAGTTCAAGCTGATTGCTTGCCAGGTTTCTGCACGCGTCGCTTCAATTAGAAGCTCTTCGGGAATGCACAAGCGCTCATGAAGTAATGGAGACGCTTGCCACCTTCTCTACCGATATCGAGGGGCTATACCTTCAAACCTGGCAGCGGATCATGGACCAGACTCCGACCAAGGTGCTACTGGCGAAGAAGGCTTTACTATGGGTCATTCATGCGACACAATCGCTGACCATCGACCAACTGCGGCACGCATTGGCGACCTGCCCCGACACACATAGGTTCGAGTCCCGCCGTCTGGTTCAGGAGAGCGTTCTCATTGGACTATGTCGAGGCCTTGTGACTGTCGAGGAGGAAACTCGGCTCGTTCGGCTTGTCCGTAAGTCTTTGTTGCCCGCACCTGTGTCATTCATTGAACCATCGTCGGCCATCGCTTTTAGACTATACCGCCAAAGACACCTTGGAGCGCTTCACAATGGAAACGTTTCCACATCCCCACACACTTCTTTCCGCCGTTTGTTTGGCTCGACTTACTACAAGCGGGTTTCAAAGCAAATCCCTTGATTACGACTGGCAGCTATGGGATGCCTTCCAGGAAGAACCTTTCCTTAGCTATGCCTATGGCTCATGGTCCACTCATGCCCAGAAATCACTCACCGATCCCATCGCCAAACACTTACTAGCCGAATTTGTCGAAAACTGCCATTCATTTCCGTTTCAGCATAAGCGCTTGGATGATGGGGGAAATACCTGGGATGTGCTAGGCCCTCTCCATTTGGTTGTCTTCTTCAACCTTCCAATCGCCTTTGCGGGTTCCAGTTGTCTTCGGAATCCGAACCAGAAAACCGCAAAACAAGAATTCACACCGTTGCACCTGGCATGTATGCTAGGCCACCACAATGCTGTTGAAAAGCTCTTGCATTTGCCAAACATCTTGGTCAATGCGGTTGATATCAGGGATATGTCAGCCTTGATATTTGCATCAAGGCTTGGGCATGAGCAGGCGGTCAGACTGCTTCTTGCCTGTCCTGATGTGAGTGTTAATGCAATTGACCACTACGGACGGACAGCATTGATCTGGGCAACTTATAATGGCCATGGAGGTGTGGTGACACTCATCCTCTCTCATCCCAACGTCAAAATCAATGTGGCGGACAACCTAGGTTTCACCGCTTTGACCAGTGCATTGGTGTTAGGCTATGAAGATATGGTTACCCTTTTGACGAAGAGGGAGAGTCACTGAGCATCAATGACCATCCTTTGATCTAGGTTAGTATATTGGCGCTGAAAGCAGCAAGGCCACCATGTCCTTTCAGGCTTTTCTCGAGGAGTTTTGTAGTCAATTGTTTGGATTATAGCAAATGGTCTGTGCGTCGTGGTCTTCGGTCGTATGTACTGGCGGATAACTGGTAGAATGAGCGCCGTGTATAGTAGCTTCGAATAATAGATCAGAATGCATTTGGCTGCATATGAGCTACGCGTCTGTCGATGTATTGCAGTTGTGGGCAGACCCGTGCATCTCTCACGGCTGAGTCGATCAAAGTGACGGAAAATTTACTGCACTCCTACGCAATCTAACGCATTCATCTGCAATTTCGGGGGATTGCATTTGGGTGCAGACCTTTGCAGCTGTTTGCATCGCCCTTTCCTTCTGGGCTTGGGCATGAGCAGGCGGTCAGACTGCTTCTTGGGCGCCCGAGCGCTGATGCGTTGATGGAGGTAGAAGCCCCTAGCGCTATGCTAGCACAAAATTTTGCCATTCCCGCTGAGCCGCGATACTTGGACAGCAAAGGTTTGAGCTCGTTTGAGGCCTGATTTGAGCAGAGGCCTGGTAAAGATTCTGCAGGCTCAAAACCAGAGGCGGTTTGCTGGTTTCTCAGCGATACGATTTGCGAATTGCGCAACAGCACAAAACGCCTTGGCGCGCTGGTGCTACGTAAACTCTCTATCGACTAGGCCTTATCGGCCTTTATGGAAAGGTACATTGTGTCCAACCCTGAGGCTGAGAGTGAACGCAGACTTTGAGGTTCATGCCTGTTCAAATAACTTGGATTTCTACAAAAAATGCTTTACTTCTCGACCCCGACACAGCCCATTTTCAGCAACTCCGTTTCGTCACTCCCAAAACCCAAGCATCTCGAACGTGACCCCCAATCACATGCCTTGTTAAGATGAGGTTATCGAGACACCACCAACCAAAGCGTGGCTGGTGCCACGGTGGCATGTCTTTTCTCTCTTTGATGCGAAGGTCTCTTTGTCTGGGAGGACTCTTATGTATTTTGTAGGATACCTGCGAACAACTCAGTTCGAATAACATCAACTGAGTGTTGAGATACCGCGCAGGGCGTACTCGTAGGCTCAATGACATATCATTCCGGAGGAAAGAACTATAGAATACAATGAACTAAATACTCCTTATATACTCTAGATACTGCCTAATTGTCGGAATAATAACACAATAAAGCGTGAGTAAGTATCCACGGTTCCTCCGGCGAACAATGCGAAATTGCGATTCCTAACACTGAGGTGAACCACTTCCATCATTCATCGTACCGTACATACGTCTAACATACTTTGGTTTATTCTTATCTTCTTTAGGTGCGATATAGTTCGAATGGCATCGACTGAGTTTCTTCTTTTCTTCTTTTCGGTCGGAATTCAACACGACTTCCCCTTATATCACCGCGAACAAGCTTAACGTAGGATCCAATCGTATCTCATTTCTGGGCAGCGCTGTTAAGTAGAAGGTGTGACTATGGACGAAAACGGGGGCGCAAAGGACCCGAGGATGAGAACATACAGTATATGATACATACCAATGTCTCTAGATCCCATAATGGACATACGGAAACCAAATCAAGAAGGACTTATCAACCTCCGCAAGCCTCTTCTTCAGCTCTTGTATAGCGTGATGCAATGCAAATGCGGCGTCCTCCTCGTCAATTCCTCCACCCATTTTTTCCTTTCCCCTCTCAAGGAGATCCTTGTAAAAATCCTCTGCTACCCTTGGAGCATGTGCATCCTGGATAGCCCACATTGTTGCCACGACCCCTCGGAATCCAGCAGCTAACATTCCAGCAGCGAGATAAAAATCCTCCTTTAATGGGTTCTCTTCTTCATTCCTCGAGTGACAGGCTGAAAGATACGCAAAGCTGGTGTCCCGAAGGTCGGCTTCGATGATGGTTGACAGCGAGAGACGCCCATCTTGAAGATGAAATCCACTCTGAATGGGATCGGCAACACCAGTTTGAGACGCGTGACAGGCGAAGTGAACCATGCTGGATTGCGAGATTTTCTCCATTACTCGTGTTGTGGTCGCTTCTTCGCCTTCCAAGCAGAGACAATCAACACAGTTGACAGTGGCAAGATCACGGAGGGCCTGAATCTCCTTCGTTGTACCGTAAATCGGAACGAGGCCTGGTGCCTCTGGGACACCGATTAACAGAAGTCGACTGTTGCCCGGCTTTCGCATTCGTTTCTCTTTTACCCTTGCTGTTAGAGCGGAAACGGTAGGGGTGTAGGAGGAGACGGCGTAATCCGCAAGGCATTCGGATGATACCCCAATGCCATATGCCCCAGCTGCATGGATAGGGAGAAACGTGAAGGGTCCTGTTGGGCACCACCATATTCTTGTGCTAGGTGTCGCCGACCTGGTCTGGGAAATCGAGAGTTGGAAAGGTGGCCATTACATAAAAAAAAAAAAAGTTTAAACTCACGTTAAATCTAAGGGCGTCCAAGACGGGCTTCACCACCGAACTCCATATTTCTCCCAGCAAGTGTTTCATAGTATCATCGCGAGAAAGCTCTGGCCCGCGACCCCTTACGACTTGGCCTTCATCCTCTTCCTCTGTGGCAAGTTCCTTCTCAAGCTCCTCTCGGACCGCCTCTGCCATACGTGACATTCCTGGCTTTATCTCCCTGTTCAACCTCTGCTGCATTGCCTTTGCCTTTGAATATGTCATGTCTAGAAGTGGAACCACTAGTGGCAGGTCTCTACCCCGCACTAGCACTATAGCGTCGCAACGCAATTGATCTGCGTTGAGGATAACCACAGGGCCCGACTCAGGAAGATGTTGAAGGATTGTGGAGCATCGAGATGGGAGAAGTAAATCCCCGAAACCAGGAAATCCGCGCGCTTTGTTGAGCAGCTTTTCCCATTCTCTGCTCGCCCTGACTCTGGTTGCTAAGTCTTCTGCTGCTGCAATCTCACCTCCAAGATCATTCCCGCTGCCTTCTAAAAATTTCCAGACAAGCAGCATTTGCTGCGCCAACTGAGGAACACTTCTTTCCAAGTCACCGAGGGGTGTGCGAAGGGGCTGTATTTTATCCCACACCAGCCGCCGTCCCTGCTCAAGCCACTCCAGAGCCCTCCCGATATAGCCACATTCCACTGCCTTTGCTGCTGCAGCTAAGGGAAGGTCGGTGTTATTTTCGATAGCGGCTCCCCACTTCCCAAGAGCAAGGATGTCAGTCGTGAAATGATGCCGCACCAAGGCCCTTGAGTTGAGCCATCCACACGTTGCCAGAAGCCCAATAGCAACGTCATAAGCCTCCAGGGACTGCTCATGGTCCTTACCCGCATAGGCACCAGCCCACCCTTGAGCGCATTTAAGACGTTTCAAGGTTCTTTCTTGCGGATCCAACGCCGCTAAGCGATTCTCCTGGAGTACAAGCTTGCGATAGCGTTCGCTAGCATTGACCGCAATGTGAACCTTGTGCAAGAAGTCCAAGATGGAACGCATGGATGAAGTCGTGTCTTGACTTGAGGGCCCGGCCTGCTGAAGCTTTTGGACCCGCTCTACCATGATGTGCAGCTCTTCATGATTTCCCATGGATGCTGCGCGCGCCATGTAGAACATAGAAGCAGCCCGCTGCCCTTGGAGCAACCAAGGAGAATGTGATGGAACAATGGACAAAAGGCGGCATGTTAATTCTTCGATTTCGGCTTCCACCATATGATGGTTAGGGCTTCCTGTAATAGCCTGGTGAGGCATCTGGTCTCCAAAAACACCAGAGGAGTTCCCAATGTCATATGTCCATCTGAGGCATGTGTTTTCTATGAGCTGCACCAAGGCATTATGGTGCACATCCTGTTCTTCCTTTGAGCGAGAGAGAGCACGGATAATGAGGTTCCTAGCTTCGGCAATGTGTCCCATGTCTAAGTCCCGTGAGAGGAAGACATGCGATGTGATGGAACTGCTCAGGTTCAATAGCAGTTGGGGGTCGGGATTCACTTCATCTGCAAGCAACCGAGTGCTGATAGAGAGTGCCTCAAGGGCACTCTCCAAGTCCCGTCTCGATTGGCCATTGATTTTATGAGCTGCAAGGAAACTAGCACCCAGGGTGTGGTAGCCACTGGGTGTACTAGAGATCGCAATGGACTTCTGGGCACAAGCAACAAACTCGCGAATGAGTTGTGTGCTGCTGGATGCGGCAAGCGAATCCAGAGAGCTTGCTAGAGTAGCGTCAATCGCTTTGCCCAAACGGACCCTCAGTTTGGTGTCCATGCTGGGTGAGTTATGGCACTCCGACTTGAAGACCATTGTCATTGCGGCGTAGAGGTGTTCGATGTCTCCCGTTATCCGAAACTTCCAATGTAAGGCGATGACATTGGAACCTTCAAGCGAGACGTATTGGTCGGAATTTTTCTGGGTGGTTGCCAACCTTTCAGAAGTGATGGCCAGGGTCTCCTCGATATCACTCTTCAAATTGGAGGCCATGATTCGTGCGCTGAGATATTCGGCCAGTAAAGCGAGAGCAACTCCGTACGACGCATCGTCTGGTGGCGTTAAATCAACCGCCCGTCGTTGAAGGGCTATTGAGCCGTCAAGATCAAAAATGAATTTGAACTTCTGATAGCGAAGAAAACGGATGCTGGCCAAATGGCTGATGCACTCTAGAGATGTTGGAGCGGAAGCGAGTGCCTTTTTGCCTGCGATAATGGCCGTATGGAGGGCTACTGAAGCTGATTTTCCCGCTTCCCATGACATGGAACAATCCTTCAGCATGTTGGACAGTCGGTAAAGGTCTTGAGGATCTTTGGGTTCTACTTCTTGTGGATCAAGAGACGGAGGGGAATTTATATCCGTGGAGACTTACTGTTTGGGTCCTGGCCTTGGAAAACGTACTTATATTGACACATCTCAATTTGCCATGAGAGACAGAAAGGCCCAGTCTCAGAGCACAAAGATCTGTGTTGTGGGGGCACTCCTTCAAGTCGATGAGATTATCACTTCAGGGGAAATCTGCTCAAAGACATACCTTGCTCGGATATGAGAAGATCTGCAAGTGTCCCAGCTTGATATAGAACGACGGTACCAAGGTTATCGAAGCCCTTTCCATGCAGTGCCACAACCACCTTCTTCGTTTTTGCAGGCCTGAATAGCGTGAGCTAAATGATATCTTGGCAGTTGGCATGAGGGTCACTCACAAGAGTATAGTTGTGTTGTCCTCAGCAGCCCAGTAGTTTGAGGAGGCCGAACGGGCGAGGGGTAGGATTCGGGAGGGTGCCCCAGCGATGAAGACAAGCTTGAATGCGCCAGGATCTCCATACTGTTCTCCATAGACAGGAGGGCATGCAAGTGAGAAATCTGAAAGGTTCATGTCAGTGTACACATTGCGCTACGCATCGACCGGGACCAACTCGTAAGTCGGACCATTCTCGCTATGGTGGTGTTGGTGTTGGTGTTGGTGGTGGTGGTGGTGGTGGTGGTGGTGGTAGGCATAGCCATCTGTAAGGGATTGGTGGAGCCACGAACATTGAACAGACAACGTCTCTTTATCAGGCCCCAGTCATGCCGCACATGACCTTTTGCGATTCTAACTGCTGTACATGATCGAAGCTGGGGATTTCGCCTGAATTAGGCACTCACACTTTCTGTTCAGGTATCAGCATTGTGCCGTGGAAGACTTGCACAAGGGTTCTGCCTCCTATAAAACCAAAGATAAATGGATGGGAGAGTTGAACTACTAGTACATGGGATATCATACATCTAGCTAGCCTACGCCACCCATGCAAAACGTTCGACACCAACACAGCGTGTAGCAAACGCACTGCATGGAGGCACAGCCCATCTAATCAATTCATACGTAGCAACTGAAAGGATAGCCTCTTTTTCGCACTCTGGCTATATGTGAAGGAAGTTTTGAAGGCAGTGCGTTGACCAGCTGCTCTCACTTGCATCGCGATTAAACAGCAAACTCTAAAGCAGTGTTTAGAATGACTTCAGCATCTCGTCTTGGCCTCTTAACGGGAAGAATCGAAGAGCGTGAAACATGAACATGCGTCCGCTAAGAGGCTCAGGGCAAAGTATCAATCCTATCACTGCGTGAGTGTATCAAGGAAGGCTACCTTTGGCCAGAAGAAGAACCTAGCATCCCGTTTCGAGTCCGATCGCGATGCTTAACC
Source organism: Coprinopsis sp. MPI-PUGE-AT-0042 (assembly GCA_020736565.1). Classification (NCBI taxonomy): domain Eukaryota; kingdom Fungi; phylum Basidiomycota; class Agaricomycetes; order Agaricales; family Psathyrellaceae; genus Coprinopsis; species Coprinopsis sp. MPI-PUGE-AT-0042. The sequence continues at coordinate 65,178 of JAHBOF010000248.1, read as the reverse complement.
CACGGGCCATATTTTACCCCTCTGAGTGCCGGTTGATAGCAGGTCCTGGAAGAGCTCAAGCCGGGACCTCAAAGCCTTGATAAATGGGACCAATATTACAGGGAATTGCAGTGAGCTTATGCTACCTAATGAAGTCCTTTTTCATCAGTCAGGGTCTTCATTTGGAAAATGATCTGGCATTGTCCATTGGTAGTCTTAACTGAAGAGCGCGGTTGTATGGGTAGGGACCGGGTGGATGCAAGGCTGTGAGCGAAACGGGAACCAATATAGGCCTGGGACGAGATATGTGGCAAAGAGAGTGGGTATAAGAATATTCCGGGTGATTTTTGGGAGATACAGAGACGCCGCAGGAGAAGAGAGGAGCGAGGAGAAGGGACGCGGGACTCGGAGAGGATCGAGATGACCGAGAATATTTGAGTTGGAAGGATCGGCCAAACAAACGCGTCGTTGATGCGCTCACTCGGCACGCTCGTTATGCTCATCTAGCAATGCGTCCAACGACGACGGCTCCTCCAGTCGTCAAAGCACTCAAATTATCACCACGAATATCTCACTGTCGAGCTACTCTCCATGCTCAGCTAGGAGGAGCAAGACCGTCGTCAAGTAACACATCAATTGCCTGACACATGTGCTGAACCAAAATCACAAACGCTTCGCGAACGAAGAGCACCTTCACGCTATTATGCATTCGTAGCAGTTCACCGTAGCCTCGTAGCCTCTTCCACAACCCAAACTGAAACACCAGAACACGACGCAGAGGAGATCACAGGACAAGAATGGGAGCTTCGAACAGGTAGCGTTCTCGCTCTCCAACTCGTGACAAAGCACCGATATAGCCGCTACAGGACGCGCAATATACGTTCTCCAAGAGACGATAAAGCCACTGGAGAACCCAAGCCACCTCCTACGACGGCTTCAACTGGTTATAATCCTCTGCTTCCGCATCCCTCTTTGACGACACCCTCCGCTTCTTCATCGTCCAAAACTGAACATGAACCGTCGCAACGCGAACACGGTACGGTGGAGGAAGGAGAGGAGGGTGTGTACAGTCCAAGTCTCAGGCTGGAGTACACACCTCCTGTTGCCCTCCCGAGCCCATTTTCAAAGACGCTCAAAGTGGAAGGCACGTTGTCACTATTCTTCCGTCACCCGACCCCTTCCAATTGGCCTCCTTCGTGACAACCCCTTGCCCGCGTCATTGCGTACGAAAGAACACGCTTACAAACACATTCTCCCTCTCATAGGTCTGAAACTCTACCTGGCGTCTGCCTCGCTCATCCACCACGCCATGAACGCCCTATATACCCATCTCAACCTGAGGTTGGTCAAGGTCTTGGCGCATATGGTTCCTCCGCCCAACAGTGGAGACCCTGATACTGGAGGGACGACGAGCTATTCCGACGCTAGGCATACGATAGCGACAACCTCTTCATCGACATCGGCGACAACAATACTAGCGACTCCAAGCACCGGGCAATGGCTCTCAAGTACAGATACCCACCCCAAAGACCCTCAGCCTCGACGAGAACCGCACGAAAATCGTCATCTAGAACGCTCAAGTCAATGGGAAGGCCATCGTGTCAAGCCCACCTGGGACGAAAGAAAGAGGAAGGTGAACCGCGAAAAGTACCCGGTGGTACGCAAGGTCGTGATGGGTACGAATCGCGTCAGCGGGGGTGTCAGTGAATGGGAAATGTAAGCCATCTCTTTCGGTGTTCGCTTTTCTACCACTCGTCGTTATTGCTACCGTTCCTCTGTTTTCTCTTCTACCCTCCTTTGTTCACCCCGACTCTCAAGCCAACTAATCCTCCCACCCAGTGCATCGACATACACCTTCTCGCCTACGTCTGGCCTCCTCGACGCGCCATCAACCGGATCCATACTGCCCCTCATCTGGCGGTGTACGATTCTCTGAGAGGAGGGTTGGGCAAGTTGTTTGGCTTTGGAGTGGCCCCTGGAGCTGGCGTCGGCGTGGGTGGTATGGGAGGTGCTTAGAAGGATGTGGGAAGTCACTGGACAGGGTTAGTCGCTGATCTGGGTGTGACGGGATTAATGGGCATTTTGTTGGTTCATACGACATTCAATCAAAGGGAAAGGACAATGACATAGTTTCTCGCTAGCGAATTGGTTCAAAAGACACTGGGTAGCGTACGCTCCTACAACTTTACTCGGGCTCAGAGTCGGTGCTGTCGCCCCAACCAGACACATGATACCCGTCCAAGCAGGAGGCGTCACGTTTCCTTCGATTTCTGTTGGCTGAGCTTGTGCTGGCAGCCGGTCCCTGTCCAAGATCGGAGAGCATCGCCCGTTTGGCCGTTTCCGATATTTGAGGGGTGGACAAGGGATCCGCCGAGGCGCTGTGGCGACACTGTCGCCGTCGGACACGTATCCCTCCTCCTCCTCCTCATCCTCCCATTCCTCCTCTTGTTCCCCTCCTTCCCTATCGTTATAAGCAACCTCGGGAGCAACAAACGAAGGATCCTCCCGAAAACCCCGCGGCAACTCACTCGTCCAACACGCCCATATCTGCCCAACCTTGTCCAGAATCGGGTACTGCTCTATCAGCGCGCTCGAACCCTCTCGCGATTCCACATTCGCCAGGCTCCTTCCCAGCTGGGCAATCACCAACTTTGGATCGACATGCGATATAATCTTGGGTAAATCGATGAATGGGTAGAGGTGAATCTCGATGTCGGATGCGGATCGGGCTGGATGACGCGTTTGGTATCTGAGAACAAGGCCGTTCATGTTGGTGATTGGTATGATGGTGTATCTGAATGGTGAGCCCTATTTGACGTTTTGAGGTCGAAAGGAGAAAGAAGAGAAAGTCGGCGCAATCAGCAGGAGCAAGTAAGAAGAGAATTATGGACGGAGAAGGTACGTACATCGACGTCTTTGAAGCCACTTCTGTTTGTGTGTCGGCGATGGAAGAAATGGTTGATGATGGATTCTTCGGGTAGTAGGCCTAGTTGTCCGTTATGAAGGAGACCCTGGGTAGAGGCTCCAACTGAAAACGCGAAAATATGTGAACACCGACTCTTGAGAATTAGAGAGGGGAAAGGAGACTCACCGAAACACATGTTCCCCCGTGTATCGAGATTCAGAGTTCCTCTTCGAAGATTCCAGTGGAATTCCAGCCTGTCCATCTGCGGCGAGTGTAAGTTTTTTTTTTGAATACAAAGGTAGAAGTTAGAGGAATGTGAGCCAACCAAGGATTTGTCGCTGGAAAGTTCCCTAGGCAAGATATTCGTTAACACGATTCCACTTTTCCTAGGAAAGTTCTCGATGAGACATCGTTGTTCGTGCAGGTCAGCCTCTTTTGCTCGCTTGAATGAGCCGGTGGAGATGGGTTGTAACTTTGGCATCATTAGTGGCTGCTGGTGGGAGTTCAGAAGGAGGGGAGATGAGGGAGAGGGCAAGGTCTGAGGCTGGATGACGTGGGAAATGTGTAGGTGATCCTTCCCCATGTGTGGCGTATTTGGGGTCGGTCATGATCACAAGCTTTACATCGCAGCTGGTCCAATAGCGGAATCAGATCGAAACTCCTCCGTGCCATAAAGTAGACTAGAGTGTACATTAGACTTTCGCGACCTCATCCATCCCTCTTGTGCAGATACCCGCCCTAACTGACGCCCATCTGTCCACCATTACAGCTACCACTTCAAACGAGTCAATGTTCACAATCTCTTCGTCAGGGTGGCGATACCTATACGTCAAATTTAACCCATCCATGTACGTCGTAAAATAGTCGAGTTTTGAAAGTAATGGATAATTGGAGGAGAGCCATGCTGCAATTTTGGAGGGGATGGCGATGCTTGATGCACACACATTCCAGGTCGCAAGGGATGGATGTGGCCGGACATTTTCTGCTGCAGATCCAGAAGGAGGGGGTAGGATGGATCCGTCAAAAGAGAGGGTTAGACTCTCCAGAAGCGGAACAGATTGAAGGGCTCTGTGAATCCCGGCAAGGGTGAGACGAGGAGGTTGGTAATCGACGACGAGATTGTCGTCATCGAGTTCGAACAGCTTCAAGCTCGGAAAGGAGGCAAACATGCCTTGAACGTCGGCATCAGCCAGTTGGAGGGTCTTGCAAGGACGGATTGAAAGTTTCTTGAGGCTTTTGAATGGGAGGAGTGAATGGGCGGTCGATTCAGTGAAGGTAAGGCATGGTCCAGACTGCCGCTCATGCCAGCGAGGCTCTTCGAGGTAGCCATTGTAGATCCTGTACATCTTGATTTCCTCGAGGTAGCCATATGTTGTAGAATTGTGGAGCGCTGTGAAGAAGCTGTCTGGGTTGGTGTCCGCTTGCAAGAGGCAACCAAGTTCCAGGCGCTGCAATTGTTTGGCGCAGAGGGCTTGGAAGAACTTGATGCAGACTGAGAGCGAGTTGCTGTCAACAATAATCCGGCTGAGCGAGCTGAGGTTGAACTGTCGGAGGGTGTTAAGTTCGCCCATTTGAAAGTCGAAAAGCGATAGATGAAGTTTAGTCAAACCTGACAACTGTCCGATTGCCATGATCGCTGGTGCAGTGACAACGAGCGGGGCAATATCCAAGGCGGAAAGGCGGGAAGAGAACTCCGTGAAAGCTTCGAGTAATGCTGGTATTTTCCCGGCCCATATAGGATCATCCTCGTCGAGTCCGGACATATCGACTGTGAAGCTTGAGAGATGAGGCGCAATTTCCGCAATGCGGCCGCCCAGACCAAGCCATTCTGGCCTCGTAACGTTGTATGGTACCTCCAGTCCACTCACAACCTCCCTTGGGAGACGCGTGTCTGTGGTGAGGGTAACGGTCGTCACTGAAGGCGATAGGACGAGTGCTGGGCTGAAGATTGTCGCTAGGGGATAATCGATCTCGGAAAAAAGTTCTACGTGCTGAGCATTCGTAAAAAGAGGGCCGGGTAGCGTCGGCTGATGGTTCATGGCTTGAAGAGCTGAATAATGCATCCTCCATACCCGATAGCCCCGCGCTGGTGATACCCATGAAGCTTTGCACCTGATCTGCTTGACATGGCGCGTGTAGTTCTTCAATCTTGGTAAGGCCGATTTCATGTGCTCACTAAACCCAGCGCTTGGATACTGGATGCAGAGTTCCATTGATCAGTCTCAATCCTCATGGAGATTAGATTTAGCTCACCAGGATTATCGCATCTTCCTGTTCCATTGTCCATGCCCTCTTTGGGAAAAGAGAAGCCACCGGACGAAGATCGTAGAGGCGACTCCACAAGTGCTTGATCGCAGGCTCATGAAACCCTCTGCACGTTCTGGCCAAGGCGGCGAGCGTTGGATGACCAGCATTCAGCGAACAGATTAAGTGGCCGAAAACGAGGTCGAGGATTTCGGGAATTTGAAGACACCGATGGTGCGTGTTTTGAATGGAGTTTCCCCCTCCATTTCTTGTGCCCACGGCTAGAGGCAGCATCCCTGGAAGAGGGTTCAAGTCGTGGTCGGGGATAGAGAGAACAATGTGCAACGCGACACGAAGTGAAAATTGATCATTGAATGAACCCGGTCGCTGGTTCGATCCTCAGCGACGGCACGATATAGGTTTTAGATACTGGCTGTTTGTGGAACATCTTATTTGTTATCCTTATCGAGACCACCCCTGGCCATCCATGGATTTGCCTCCATTCACTGCACAAGCATATACAGCGACCTTGGGTGTCTGTCTAGTTCCACCTCCCACTCCTCAATTGGATGAAGTCCCCACAATATACATGCAACCCACGATTGGCTGAAACCCTTCAGGCAGAACTCGCGATTGAAGTCAAGGCTATGATAGCCTCCCCTGGTTGTGTCGAAACGTATTCCCTGTGTGTTGGAGGCCAAAACCCGCAGCCGAGAGAGCGTTCGCTCCTGGGCGATGTAGTTTGTGCGTTCAGATTGAAGAGCCCAAAGTTCGATTCCTTAAGCTAGCTTGAAATCCGAGAAGAGATCGCGTATAAAATTACGGTTTACTGCGCTGATAAAAGACGATTTCCTGTGTTACCGCCTACCTTCGACCCCTCTCGTAGAAACACGTTTACTCACACTGCTCCACCTATCCACCATCAATGCACTGGTGTGAAGCCCGTCCAGCCAAGTGCTGTCTTCCTCGTCAACGTTTCCCCAGCAATAAGTGGATCTCAGCGCTTCCCGGTAGGCTCCGAAGTACTCCAACTCCAATAGGGATGGGTAGTTTTCGATGAACCATCCAGCGACATCGTTGGAAAGGGCAATGCTCGATGAGCCTACGTCCCAGTACTTCAGCCGTGGATGCGGCGACGTCGAATCTGGGAGCACGGACCCATCGAAGGCCAGGGTCAGCCTTTCCAGAAGTGGAACGGATCGCAACGCCTGATGGATGCCCACGAGAGTTAGAAGGGGAGGTTGGTAGTCCCCTCCTACATGGTCGTCGTCGATCTCGAACGCTCTCAGACGCGGCCAAGCGGTGAGCATCTCTTGCAGTGCCGAGTCAGAGAGCTGCAGGGGGGTGCATGGTTTGATGGACAACGTAGTGAGGTCTTTGTAATGGCGAAGAGAAGAAGCAGTAGACGCGGTGAAAATAAAATGGGCGAAGGAGGGTGCGTCTCGCCAGACGGGTTCGTTTGCTTCACCATCATAGATTCTGTAAAGCACGATGCTTTCCACGCTGCTGTAATTCTGGAAGCTATGAAGAGTCGAGAAGAATGGGGCAAGATCGGTGTCCACAATGATCAGGCAGCCCAATGACAGGCCCCTCAAGCGTGGTAAAGAGGCTCTTTGAAAGAAGGTCAAGCAAGTTGGCAGCGACGTCGTTTCAATGGTGATTTGAGAGAGAGAGGAAAAGTGGAGGGGTTTGTTGAGCGATTCCAATTCAGAATTTTGAAATTTAAAGAGAGAGATGCAAAGGGTGTCCAACTTTGCCAGGTGTTGAAGAACGGCGAGCATTGGCCCACTAAGGACGAGAGGGGTGATGTCGAGAGTAGTGAGGGAGGAGGAAAAGCCCGAGCGAGCAAGGGCGTCACATATGGAAGGAATCTTTCCTGCCCAGTGCGTCAAGCTTTCGGCAACGTCCTCAAGTTTAACAATGAAGCTCGAGAGCTGGGGTGCGATCTCTGCGATTCGGGTTGTCAACCCCAACCAGCTCTCGCTGGTGATGTCGTGGGGAGGAGCTATTCCCCAGAGATCTATGCGAGATATGACAGTGTTCACAATGAGTGTGATGGTCTGAACCGAAGGCGAAAGGACAATGGCAGGGATAAAAATGGTTTCAAGCGGGTAATGGTCCAAGGAATAGAGAGAGAGCTCTTTAGCCTTTGGGAATAGGGGTTGAGGGAACAATGGGTGGCTGTGGATGGCATGTAAAGCCGTGTAGTGTAGTCCGTGGTCCTTGATTGTGGTGCTGTGGTGCCCTGTTATCCAGAAAGGGAAGCAACAAGCGGTCTTGACGTGGCGGGCGTAGTGGTGCATTCTTGTAAATGTCGACCTTGAAGCCTCATTAAAATTGTAGATTGGGTACTGCTAGCATTTAGGAGAGTTTTTTTGCATGATAATCTCGTCAACTCACAAGCATTTCTACGCCCTTTCCATTGATCTCGTACCTCCAGACATCCTTCGAAAATAAGCCTACGATTGGACGGAAGTCGTCGAGGCGACTCCAGAGGCGCTTGACCGCAGGTTCGTGAAAGGTTGAACACGTCCTCGCCAGGGCATTCAATGCCTGCATGTCCATGTGTCCATTCACTGCAGGAAGAGAGTCAAAAATAACGTCGACGATTTCAGGAATGCCAAGGGATCGGTGCGGTTTTCCGTTCGAGAGTAAAGACATGAGGAAGGGTCTATGAGCCGCGAATTTGTGAGTGAAAAAGACGTCGTGGATTGTTGTTGAGCTGGACGGTGGTCAAAGAGTCACTGACCACTGGCATGGGTCAGGAATCAAGCGTCATGCCTCGGCTCGCCGATCAGCACTCGTGCCCTTTCTAGCGCTGATAAAACATATGACCAACGTGTTGGTCGCGTGTTTGATCCCAAAGCTACGATCCCTGACCAGTTGGACTAGTTTCAGTACCACCACCAACGCGTGTCAAGGTCTCCCATCCCACGCAGCCGATGTGATTAACTATTCGGGATAACGGGCTACTTCAGAGAGCTACTTTGACCAGGAAACATGTGAATCAAATATAAACAAACGGTGGCGAATTAAGGAAATGAACTATAATGTGAGATCAATAGCCCAATTACTTCACTCTAAAGCGGTCAAGACGGTGGGGACCCACAAGAAGAGTAGGCTGCATCATCATAAGCGCCCGGAAGGGCTGGCGTTCAAGCGAGTTTCAAATCTCCACGCGACAAGCCTAACATCAGAATCACCCCCTCCCTGTTCCCCGGTTCTTCATCCTAACAACCATACAAGTCAGACTTTGAGATTCTCTCAGAATCTTACGAGTAGCCTCCGATGTCAGGATCCACACCAGACCATACAACCACAAACCGCATGGTGTGCATTCGATTCCTACCGATACCATACACAGATGCGCCATTTACTTTATCATATGCCCAAAGCCAGATACCCATGGGATTTCGGGGTTTCTGAAAGGTTTGCCGCTCACACTACGCACGTTGAACCTAGATGGAAACGTCCGACATTGGCCGATTAAGCCGTCTAAATGAACAACGACGAGCCGCGACGATGACAGAGTCTGCGGCCATGCACAGCTCTGAAGAACTGAAAAGTTCATAGATAGCCCCGAACGAGAAAAGTCGAGTAGACCTGAGCTTTGGCCCATTGTCCAGCCCGCTGGCAACCATGATAAAAGGTATGTGCAACGTACTCTTCATCGTTGTTCCCTCTCGCGCCTCATCAACGCACGTTTGATCTCAAACGTATTCCGGGGTTCCTGACAGCTAGAGCACTACTTGTAAGTATCGCCACCAGCGCGTGTCCGCGTCTCACATTGAGCAGCTGGTTTGATTAGCTGTGTTAGCGATGGTGGGGACCTTGGGAGAATCAGCATCGTTATAAGCTCCCGTGCTAGCATGGGCTTCGAGCGTAGTTCGAATCTCCATGCGACAAAGCCGGAGAATCATTGCTTCTTATCTGTTCACCAGTTCCACCTCCCAAAGGCATGCTGGCCAGACCTCTACATTAGACGAAGTTGCAAGAACATAAGGACATTGATCTGAATCATAGCTGGCCGAGTTGATATGGAAATACAAGCGTAAGAGAGCCGACGTGAGGTTAATTACCTTCTGGCGGAAACATCATGAAAGCGCGTCAGAGGCGTTCGATATTCATTTTCAGGCATTATCATACCGACGGGTGGCAGAAGTAGGTAACTTGATCTATTATCTCCTTGTTGCAGAGAGACAGCTCTTCACTGAATTCCATCTGTCCACCATCATCGCCGTCTCCTCAAGGCTGTCCATACGCAAAACATAAGGCTGGTGGGCATGCTCGTACCCATGCGTCCCCTTTATCCCGTCCATATATGTCCCAAAGTATTTGATTGCTGAAAGAGCTGGGTAATGAATTGCAAGCCACGCAGCGAACCGGGTTGGGAGGGAAATACTGGACGAGCAGACATTCCAGGTTTTCAGCGTCGGGTGGGGCCTTGTGGCTGTCTCGTTTTGCTCGAGACCAGAAGGGAACGCGGAACCATCAAAAGACAGAGTTAGCGCCTCCAGCGAATTCGCATCTTGAAGTGCCTCGTGAATTTCGTTGAGAGAGAGCCACGGAGCCTGATAGTCATCTGGCAAGGCGTCATCGTTTAGCTCGAGCCTTGTCAGGTTTGGGAAGGAGCGAAAAATGTCTCGAAGGTCCTGGCAGGAAATTTGAACAGATTCGCAGGGCCCGATTGATAGAGTAATAAGCCTCTTGAATGGGATGAGGGATCGAGCGGTTGAATCGTCAAAGGTGAAGCGAGGAACATCGTGGATGTCCCGCCAGAAGGGCTCTTCCGCCTTGCCGTTGTAGATCCTGTGAATCTTGATTTGTTCCAGACGCGAGTATCGCTCACAGTCATGGAGCGTGGAGAAAAATACGCCCGGGTTGGTGTCTTTATCCAACAAACACCCCAACGTCAGTTTCTTCAATTGCTTTGCGTATAGGATTCGGAGGAACTTGGCGCAGCTTTGCAATGAATTGTTGTCGATCGAGATATGTTCGAGGGAGGTAAGGCGACGGTTATGAAGCACACCGAGCTCGTCGTTTTGGAACTTGAAGAGTGACATATTCAGGGTCTTCAAGTTCATTAGTGACCCCAGTGACAGGAGGGACGACGGGTTGATGACAAGGGGGACGATGTCTAGATGAGAAAGGGATGAAAAATGAGAGAAGGCGTCGAGAAGTGCTGGTATCCGTCCAGCCCAGTGCCCATCATCTTGTCCCGCCTCATCAAGCTCGACTGTGAATCTAGAGAGCTGGGGTGCGATGTCGGCAACACGATTCGCCAAGGCGGTCCACTGTGGGGTCGTAATGTGACTAGGTGCGGACTGTCCGTTGAAGGCAACTTCCGAGAGCGTTTCGTAGACGCTGATAGTCAGGTTATCCACCGAAGGCGAAAGTACCAGTGCTGGAGAGAAGACCCGTTCCAGTGGATTGTCGCGGCCATCCGGCAGGTGCACATCCCTGACGTTCGGAAAGAGAGAGTACAAGAATGACGGATGACGGTGGATGGCTTGAAGGGCGGTGTAGTGAAACTCGTAAAGGGTCATATCGCCGTTTGTCCACCACCAAGGTTCGCACCGGATCGACTTGACGTGCCGTGTGTAGTGACGGAGTCTTGGGAATGCCTCCATGGCCTTGTCCTCGAAGGAGATGTCCGGGTACTGCATCCTGTTAACAGGTCTCAGAGTCTGAAGGAAGGCCTGCTCACCAGTATTTTTCTATTCTCATTGACTTGTTTGAGTCGCCAGGCGCAGTTCGGGAACACTCCAGCAATAGGGCGAAGGTCACATAGATCCTTCCACAGAAATTTGATGGAAAGCTCATGAAAGGCCTTGCACGTCGTTGTGAGAGCAAAGAGAGTGGAACCCTTTGCATTGCTGTCGTTGATCCACTCAAAAACGAGTTCGATGACTTCGGGAATACTGAGGCATCGGTGTGGTTTAGTCGCAGGCGATGTTGACGACGCATTAAGGCGCCCTTCTGCCGTGGTGGAACAGATAGCCTTGCTGAGCATATCGGTTCTTACGCGGGCTTCTACTGAAGGATTTGAGAAGATGAGAAAGGTCCAGACAGGAGGAGATGAACGTTGGAGGTCAAAAATCGCTGACGCCGAGACCAGGCCTCAGGTGATCATGTCGCGGGTTCGATTACAAGGCGTGCCGTCTGTTTTCTTGCATCCAGGGACTTACTTAGCTGCACACGCTCCGATTTTCGTTAGCAGAGAAATTACTGGTCAAAGTGACCATCCGTCCGATTTTTGACTTTCTCAAGGCTCTGCCTCTTACACACTCCGAACCCAAATGGCAATGCCCAACATGCGGCGTCGAAAAGAAGACGGCCGAGCTGCAACGATGACAAAGTCTACTGCCACGAACGGCTCTGAAGAACTGAAAAGATCATAGTTGGTACACAAACAAGGTAATTCAAGTAGAGCTGAGCTTTGGCCCACTGTACAGCTGAACACGGGTTGTATACTACTACAGCCCATTGGCATCCCTGACTCGGATAAAAGACCTGTATAACTTACTCTCCATCGGTGTTCCCTCTTGCGCGAATACGTTTACTCACAGTGCTCCACCTATCCACCATCATCACGCTGTCCTGAAGTCGGTCCAGCTGCGTTCTCTCATCCTCGTCGATATCTCCCCAGCAATACGTCGTATTCAGCGCCTCCTGGTACGCTGTAAAGTAGTCCAGCTCCGAAAGGGCAGGGTAGTGCTCAATGAACCATGCCGAAGCGCGGTTGGAAAGAGTGATGCTGGAAGAGCCTACATCCCAGTATCCCAACGCTTGGTGCAGCTGGGGCAATTCCGAGCTTGGAAGGACGGATCCGTCAAAGGAAAGCGTCAAACCTTCCAGTAATGGAACAGATTGTAGAGCCTGATGAACGCCTGCTAGCGTGATTGAGGGAGGCCGGTACTCGGCTCTCAAACAATCGTCGTTGAGGCAGAAATCTTCTAGACAAGGCCAAGCCGCAAGCATTTCTTGTAGGCCTACGTCGGAGAGTTGGAGGGTGATGCATGGCTCGATGGACAATTTCGTAAGCTTCTTGAAGCAACGCAAGGGGCGGGCGGTAGACTCATCGAAGATAAAACCGATGGAAGCCGCGTTTTGCCATTCGGGCTCGTCATCGTCGCCGTTGTAGATTTCACGCAGAATGATGCGTTTTAGGTTGGCGTAGTTCTGGCAGTCTTGAAGGGCAAGGAAGAATGGGGCTGGGTTGGTGTTTGTCGTGAGCATGCAGCCCAGCGTCAGGACTTCTAACCCCGGGGCGCAGATGCATTGGAAGAACGTCGAGCAGGTCGGGAGTGATGTGGTATCGACGGAAAGGACATTAAGAGAGGGAAAGTGGAGGGGCTGACCGAGCGATGCTAGTTCGTGTTGCTGAAACCCGAAAATAGATATGCGAAGCGTAGTCAAGCTTGGCAATTGTTGGAGAGCGGTGAATATTGATCCACTCAGAACAAGGGGGGTGATATCGAGGCGAGCCAGGGAGGAGGAAAACCCAGAATCGCAAAGGGCATCGCAGATGGCCGGGATCTTTCCCGCCCAGTGGGCCTCGCTGTCGACGATGCCATCAAGCTCAACACTGAAGCTCGAAAGCTGGGGTGCGATATCAGCAATTCGGGAAGCTAATACCTCTCAGCTCTCATTGGTGATGCCAGGCGGGGGGGCTGACCCCATGAGATCCTGTGCAGGTGTGAAGGTGTTTGTAACGAGCTTCAGGGTTTGGGCCGAAGGCGAAAGGACGATTGCAGGGACGAACATGGATTCGAGCGGATAATAGGACAAGGAATGTAAAGATAGATCTGTGGCTTTGGGGAACAAAGCTTGGGGGAACGAGGGGTGGTAGTAAATGGCGTGCAGAGACAAGTAGCGCAACCCGTAATGCTTGGTCTCAGCCCCTGTCCCTGTTGACCAGAAGGGGGAGCAGCGAGCAGTCTTGACGTTTCGGGTATAGCGACGCAATCATGTAAATGCTAATAATGAAGCCTCGTAGAAGTTATGTGTTGGGTACTTGAAAGTTTTTAAGAAAGGTTTCCTAGGCTAAACTCTCCGACTCACCAGCATTTCAACGCCCGTCGCGTTCACTTCGCAAGTCTAGGCGTCCTTCGGAAATAGGCCAACGAGTGGACGCAAGTCATCTAGATGATTCCATAGATACCTAACCGCGGGCTCGTGGAACGCTGAGCTCAACCTTGCCAGAGCGGCCAGCATAGGCCTGTCCGCACGTCTCCCGCTGGGTAGCGAGTCGAAAAATGAGGTCGAGGATTTCGGGAATCTCAAGGGATCGGTGTAGTTTGCTACGAGACTGTGAAGGCATAACGCCAAGTAATTGGCCCCAGAGTATTGAAAGAGGGGAGGCGGCCGCGGGAGATGAGCCAGGTCGTCGAGAAACAAAGTGGCCAACGATGCCCCGCGACATGATTAGAAGTGCGTAATGTTGTCAAACATTGCGCCCATGAGCGCTCGGCTAGGTTTTGAGCGGAGCTCAAATTTCGAGGGCCAAAGCCATGGCACTTCGAATTTCTACCTTTCCCCTGGTTATACATCTCTACAATCATGCAGACCAGACTCTAACGAGGACACCTTCCAGTGTCGTGATCCTCACCGGATCACACATCCAAATAATCACCCGACATCGCTCGTATCCATCCATCAAGGGCTGTGCCATTGACCGCACTACAAAACGTCGTTTGCCTTCTTGCTTCGTCCACTCAGGTCACTTCTGGAAAGTGTCTGTCTATAACTCTCAAAGAAAGTCGCTGGTCGATTTTCTACCTCTCTCTTACAGCGTTGATCGCCTCAAACAATCCAAATAACTCATCTCTAGTCCTCCTCGTTCCTCGGTCCCCAACATGTCCTACGACAACGAACCTTCCTCGGCTCTGCACTCCTCCAAGCCCAACGCACTCATTGCTACAAAGTTTGAATCCCACATTAACTCTGGCCTCTTCTTCATTACCCTTAATGGGTCCCTGTTCTTGGTGGTGGGCGCCCTAGCTACGCGGTACCACACCACCCTCTACATCGGCGCGCTCGCTGCCATCCTCTCCGTCTTCCTTGGATCGACTTTGTTGCTCTTGCACAAAGTCATGGACTCTTCTCTTCCCAAGAGTTCTCCTCCAAGCGATGGCAGCGATACCTCGAGCATCGTCAAGGGCTCAAACGTGACCGAGAACGGCGGAACGGGATGGAGGGATAGGTTGCACCAGAACCTATGGGACGGCGTCTACCCTCCCAACCAGAAGATGGGGAGCGTTTTGAGCATGGTTCTCATCGTTATCCTGTGGATGATCAGCACAGCGATCACAATCGAGTACCATATCCTCATTGGACGAGGGGAGAAGCCCAAGACGGAGATTCGACAAGGTATGCTTTTTCCTTTCACTACACTGCGCTTGGTGCTCACGATACTTCACCAGGCCCTTTGTCAAGCTACGGCGAACTGAGCTTCAGCTGCCTCTGCACCGCCCTCAGCTTCGTCCTCGTTATCACCATGGTCATCCAGCGCAGGCTCACGTCGAAGGAAATGTGCAAGGCTATCTCTAGTCAGGTAAACGCTCGCCCCTGGCCTCCTGTTGACACCGAAGAGTAGGGCGCTGATGGGCTGGGTTTCGCTAGGAGTTGGAGTACTGATAGCCCTCGGACGGCCTTTGCCTAGGAGAAGAAGGAAGGCGTTAGGATGAGCAACGAGAGGAAAGAGTAGAGAGGGGAGTTACAATCTAATCAAGCATGCGCACTCGACCGCATGGTTGGTCGAGCCGTACATAATAAATACCAATTTAAAACCATACTTCTCAATGCGTCAACACCTTGCCTTGGACTTTTCCTCAATCTATTTGCGCCCTGGAGGATGAGGCAAGGGAAAGGTGAAGACTTGGTGATGTGAATGATTCACGTGCGTGGTGCACCTGCTCCCCACAGAGCTTTGCTGATACAGCAGAAGAAAGCGTTGTTATTGAATGGCGATGGTTTCTATTTATGATTGAGTGGCAGATGTTCCGTAAGCGACGTTTTGCAGTCCCGGCGGATCGAACCAACGACCTCGCGGCGGCTGATGTGCATGGGCCACCATCTTGCCCTCTAACCACCACGCATGAAAACTGAGCGCTAAAGCCATTGCAGGCTAATCACATTCGCAAACTCATGTCGCTGTCGATAGCCCTAATTCCTCAGAAGCATCACTTTTTCGCAATGCCCCACAGATGCCTTCAAATCCCTGAAATCGTCGATCTCATCTTCGAATGCGTCAGGGATCTACCCTGGCCTGAGTTTACCACGCTTACCGCTCTTGCAAGGACGTGCAAAGCATTTCACGAGCCTGCTATAAAGCACTTGTGGAGAGATCTCCCGACCCTTCGTCCGATATTTTCTATCTTACCCGAGTCGGCATGGCAGATCCAAGAGGAAGAGGGGCAGTCGATGCTCGTAAGCAAATTCACCTGCGTTGCGACGTCGGGGCTGATTAATCATGATCTTGCTTTAGTACCCAGTGATTCTCTTTGAGGAACTAGTTGGGGCGGCTCTGCCACGATTGAGCAACCACACCCGCCATGTCAGGAGAATCGAGTGCAAGGTTTTCTGGCCGTCACCAAAGCAAAATAACAAGCGATACGCAATCCATTATTCAATTATTCAAGCTTTGCGCAACCACCCCTCCCTCCCACACCCTCTTTTTCCCAATGTCCGACACGTGGGTCTCTTCTCGGACGTCCGGAGGCCCCTGGCGTCAGTCTTCAGCCCGGCACTCATCTTATCCCCTTCAGTGGAAAGCATATCCATCGCCACGGGAACAAGTCTCGAGAGAGACATTGTGGACGGATCGTGGACTCCCCCCGATGTTACAACACCAGATTGGCTTGGCCTGGCTGGCCGCCTGGCAGACGTTGCGTCTCAACTCTCAAGCTTCAGGGTTGAGATGTTACCTCTGCTTATCAACGATCCACGATGGGCCGGGAGAATACCAGCCTTGCTTGAAGCATTTACGGAGTTCTCTCACCGGCTTTCCCGTTTAGATATTGTCCCCCTCGTCGTCACTGTGCCAGCAATCATGGCAATCGGACAGTTGAAGGGCTTGACCGAACTAAATCTCTCTCTGTTCGGCTTTCAACTGGACGAACTCGACGCGCTTCGAGTATTCAGCCTCGTCGCGCTCGATCAAATCACTGTTAACACCAACTCGCTTGCAACATGCATCAAGTTTTTCCAAGCCCTTCGCGCAAGGGCCTTGAGGAGCCTAGTACTGAGTTGCTACATAGAAGACGATACCGACCTAACCGACTTCTTCTCGGCGCTCCGGGATCGCGGGACGTATGGCCGTCTCAAGAGCATAACAGTGGAAAGGCTGCACCTCGATATCTCTGATGAGCCCAATTGGCGGGACCTGGATGAACAACCTTGTTTTACCTTCACCCAATTGACTGCCGAATCCCTCGTTTCACTCAAGAACATTGAAAATCTATCGATAGGTCCCGTCAGAACCCTTCAAATTGCCGACAGTGACATTCAAGAGATGTTTGGTTCTTGGCCGAGCTTGAAGGTCTTTGAGCTCGACGATGACGTCCTGGTTGACGAATACCAGGTTCCGCGCTTGACCCTTGCAGGGGTTCACAAGGCACTTCAAACCGTTCCACAATTAGAGAAACTCACTCTGTCGTTTGACGGATCCATCCTGCCATCTTCCTTGGCTTCCACAACAGCGGATGCCCAGCCGCACCTATCGCTCACTACCTGGAATGTCTGCTCATCTAGTATCGCCCTTCCTACGAAACTCGCGACATGGCTGAGCTCTCACTATCCCTTCTGGAATGTCTGCTCATCTAGTATCGCCCTTCCTACGAAACTCGCGACATGGCTGAGCTCTCACTATCCCTTACTGTCAGTTCTTGAATTCTTCAAGGCGTACCTGGATGGATTATTTTGGACGTTTAGGCATCATATCGTATCTGACTGGGATGATGATATTATGGACATGGATTCTTTTGCAGAGGCAGCTATTATGGTCGACAGGTGGACCTCGGTGAGGGCTAGTATACGCGCAAAGGCAGGGTAGATAGATGTGGCGCAGGTGACCGTGTGTCTACGCTTTTCGGGCCTTGATTTATGTCTTAATGGTTAAATTGGGTACTGTCGAGAACTTGGTCGAGTCGAACTGCGACCGGGTCGTTGTCGAATGGGCGCTGAGCGGGTGTGTCAGCAGTGCTACCAGAAATCAAAGAATTACAATCCTTGAGAGGGAAAGGGTGAAATACAAAATGGAAGGAAACCGATCGTGCCCAGAGATGTTTGACATGAACAACTCAGGCTGCTGCACAGCGGCCCCTTGCGAATCGAACAATGCAGAACTGAGACCTTTATTGTACATCGAACCTGATGCTCAAGTAGTCCGAAACGCGGCTCTCCGATAGCAACTCTGTGCTCGGAAGTTCTTGTGTCCACCGCAATGAGATTTCTGGAGAGCAGTGGGCATGATAGGCTAGGCGAGGCTTCGGGGGAGCGAGAATATCTTCATCGTTATTCATACTACTACAAAAGGGGTTAGGCAAGATTTAGTACCAAACTACTTGTCCGCAAACAAGACTCATGTTACGCGGGCCACGGGGGTCGAACCGGGGATCTTGCTTCTCTTCAAGCATTGCTCTTCCCACTAAATTTTCTTATTGGTTGACGGCCAACTATCCGTCACTGTCGACACTTAAATTCTTCGAGGCTTACATCGAGGAGCTTTCGTGGTCGTACAAGGGTCCTCTCCCGGCCAGTGAGGAAAGCATAGTGAATGATCTTATCGAAGCTGCTGTTATGGTGGACAGCTGGACCTCAGTGAGGGGGTTTGTACTTGACGAGGGTGAGAAAGGGCGTAGATGGTTGTGTGACCTATGCCTACCTCGTCTCAGAGTACAATCAGTATAGTGCGGATAGGACAACAGTTAAAGTGATGGGTACTGGTTGCAGCGCTGAAATTTTGACCTGGCGAAAAACCAAGAAATTAGGTGGTTGAGGCAGACATTCGATGTGCGAAGGGCGAAAGTGCGCTCGCTGTTATTGTCAAACCTAGACGTGTGGGGTGCTGGGAACATCAAACAGGGAATAGATATACTTTGGCAAGTGGGTTTGGGTTTAATATACATGAGCCAAGGTCCACGAGTGAAAAGAAAGGTAACTATCAGGCACCCGATAGGATATGAGCAACTGCGGAGCGATGGAACATTCAAGAAAAGCGAGGCTGTACACTCGGCGAGATGACCGAAAAGGAAGGAGGAGCACCAGAAACGGCCAACAAATGCTCATCGACTGTCCATGGTGCAGGCCATCTAATTCCCGTCATTTCGGCACTGCGTATTGGCGTCAGCTTTCAGGTCTCCTGTGACTTGGATAAGAACTTACACAAACAGAGATAACATCTGAGCCACACGATCCAGAGTTTGGATCCGTTCGGCAGTTGTAGCTGTATCATCTTGTAAGCATCGTCGACTTGGAATTATCACTCGCTACTCACATTAAACCGGTGAACGTGTTGGTGTATCGATTAAAGATAATCGGGGGAGGGGAGCAGCCGAATATGCCTTGAGTGCAGGGGTTTAGATTGGTTGTAAGGCTGTCCTTGGCAGCGCAACTGGTATCGTAGACGGTCCATCTGCTGACGCCATTGCCTAGGTCCTGCTGGTTGCCTATGCCATAGTTAAAGCCTGGACAAATGGCAACAGCAAAGCTCGCCGCAAGAGGAACGATCAAGAGGGTTAAGAAATGCATCTCGAAAGGTTGGTGAGGTTTGGAGGGACTCGAGTCCTCCTATTTAACCATTTGTGAGGTGGGGTTGATTATCCCGTGCTCAGCAAGTGGGTAATAATAGCAATGGTCACTTGAACGAGCTGCCGAGGGTCTCATTCCGTCCTTGGTGTGGCCCTCGCCCTCGTGTTATTGATTCCCGTCTTCGCTAATTGGAATCTAAGCCGAACAGGCATGGTTTTTCCTCTGGTGGTTCCTGCAGCTAACAGCTGGCCTCCCTTCTCTGTGTCCTCGGTTAAAAACGGCTGCATGTCAACTGAACCCCTCTCGTCCAAGCAAAAACTTAAACATCCTTGCTCCAAATTGACCTCCCATCGTGCCGACCGCAGCACTCCCGGCAAGGGAAAGGCAGGTCAAGGATGATGCTTGTACAGCGGCGGCGCCCATGTCTTCTCCACAGGCGCTGACGCCCTACTGGCCCGAAGCACCCTTGCCGAACGGCATCGATGTCCTACAGCCCAAAGTCCACGGCTTGACAACTTGGACTTGGCGGAAGGAGCATCCGTCCATATCAGTAAGGGCAGATCGTTTTAACTCGTCGTGACTCGCAGGGCACTTCTCTCCGTCTCTTCAGCCACAAGGCCCTTGTCCTTGAGTAGCTGTGGTCAATCTGTTATCCTGGCTTATTCCAATGTCTCTAAAGTTGGAATAAGGAGTCGAGGGATCCACACTACCGCCTCTTGTAATAATGGCAATAGCAAAGGTCCGGCCGCGCGCATCGTTTACGACCTGGAGTGTATCTCTCTCAAGGATTATTTCAACCATATCTGAAGTTGGTGGTTCAACTAAAGGTCAAGCTTTGGCGTGTTCCCTCTCCGGAAGCAGCTACGGCCTCTCGTAGCAAGCCTTGGGCCTGAATGCGCCACACTAACACACATCATCTACCACCAAAAGACCTGAATGATACCCGACATATTTCCGATGTTTTGGTGGTCTCAGTCCTGGCCTACTCTGTTGTTATCTCCCTGACATTCGAGAGGGACTCTACAGTAAGCGAAAAATGCAGAATCAAACAAAAAAAATCAGTGGTGCATTGAGAACTGTGTGGTGGCCAAGTACTAGTGTACCTGACCCTTGAGCCAAGGTCTTTCATAACGATGATCGAACCAGCGACCTCGTGCCATAATAGGAAAGTCCAAGTTGCGTCGCGTCCCCGTCGCGTCGCATCGTCCTTTTGATCTCTAACCACCATTGTCTCAATCTCAAGGCCTCTCATGGAAGCCCATCCTCTTCAAAGCACAAGAATTTCCCTCATAGACGCGAGGACTTGGGGTGCAGCCTCTGGCGATGGCGCCTCTCTCAGAGGGCCCCACCGTTCCCTTCACATTGCTGAAATTGTCGACGATATCTTTGGTTGGCTGATCCCTCGGCCATTAATTTTGCCAGGTCTTAGTGACACGGCAGCAAGTACTCTTGCCGCTCTTGCGAGAACGTGTAGAGCATTTCATACGCCCGCCGTCAAACACTTATGGAGTCGCCTCTACAATCTTCGTCCACTGGTGTCTCTTTTCCCAAAGTCTGCGTGGCGGTTCCAACAGGAAGGGTCGGAGATGACGCTGGTGAGCAATATTCATCGGCTCTGAAACCTTTGGGCTAAAATGATGAATGCACTTTCTCAGTACCCCAGTCGCAGTTTTGACGAAAAAGTGCGATCGGCCATGCAGCGACTAAGGCTCTACACGCACCACGTTAGGTGGATCCATTGCAACCCTTTCTGGGCTTCGCCGAAGCAGGGCTATAGGCGATACAAAATCCATTACTCAGCTATTCAAGCCCTTAGCGGTCACCCCTCCCTCCCTCACCCTCTTTTCCCGCATGTTCGGCGAGTGAATCTTGGTTCCGACCTAGGTTCTCCCCTCGAGACAGTCTTTTGCCCAGCACTTGTTCTGTCGCCTTCAGTACAAGAAGTATCCATCTCCGTGGATACATGCCTATCGGGTGACTCTGTGCATGGTGCTGTAGCTCCCTCTGATGTCACATCCCCCGCTTGGCTGGGCCTGGCTGGCCACCTCGCAGACATTGCACCTCAACTGTCAAGCTTCAAAGTCGAGATGTACGATCTCTCACGATGGGCTGGGAGAATACCAGCTCTCCTCGAAGCGTTCTCGGAACTCTCAGTCAGGCTTACCCATTTGAATATTTCCCCCCTCATCGTCACTGCACCAGCGATCGCGGCAATTGGGCGATTAACAGGGTTGACAAACCTTCATCTCTCATTGTTCGACTTTCAACTGGATGAACTGGACGACCTTCGACCCCTTAACCTCCCCTCGCTCGATCAGATCGCTGTTGATACCAACTCGATTCCAGCATGCATCAAGTTTTTCCAAGCCATGTGCGCAATGGGATTGAGGAGCCTGTCTCTAAGCTGTCTGCTTCAAAGCGACACGGACCTGGTCAACTTCTTCTCGGTGTTGCGCGATTGCGGAACATATAGCCAGCTCGTGCAGATCAACGTCCAAAGGATACACAGCCAAGCCTTTGATGAGCCTGTCTGGAAAGACATGGGTTCCAAACCTCGTTTTACCTTTACCCAATCAACCGCCGGTTCACTCGTCCCGTTCAAGTGCATCGAGCAGCTTTCGATTGGTCCTTGCAAGCCACTTCAGATTGCTGACAACGACGTTGGAGAGATGTTCACTTCCTGGCCAAGCTTGAAGGTCTTCGAGCTCAATGACGACGTCCTGACTGTGGACTATCAGGCCCCGCGCTTGACCCTTTCCGGGATTCACAAAGCGCTTCAAACCGTTCCATGCTTAGAGAAGCTCACTCTATCATTTGACGGATCCACGATACCATCTCCCTCATGCCCTACGGCCACAGAGGCTCTGCCGCACCCCGCGCTCAGCACCTGGAATGTCTGCTCATCGAGTGTCGTTCTTCCCACCAAGCTCGCTGCGTGGCTCAAATCCCACTATCCGGCACTGTCAACACTTGACTTTTTCACGACCTACATGGCGGGACTGAGGTGGATGTACAGGTATAACCTTGGGAACGGAAGCGAAGGAGAGAGCGTAGATATGGACTCTTTCGAAGAGGAAGCCGTCATGGTGGACAGGTGGACATCGGTTAGGGCTAAGATTGGCGTCAAGAGGACGGAAGAGGGTCGATAGTCGCGAAGGCCGTGTCCACGCTGTCTTGGAGTCCGTCTTGTACAATACGTGTTGGAGTCAAAAAGGACCTTTCTTGAGCTGATCCTACTGTTGGAACACGAGTTGAAGAAAAAAAAAAAAAAGGTCCCGCGACAAACTGAGCACAAATGCACCACACTGAGGAAGTTCTCTGTTCCTTAGATGTTCCTCGCTCGTGTTATAGGATTCTCGTAGTACTCTATATTATAATAGTACAAGTCTCGCCTGCACTCATTCCACCAGGACTTGAGATATCTCGAGCGGCTTCCTGTGCCCTGAGGATCAACCTCGGGAATTCATAGCACACACGAATAAAAGGTACGCCTCAGATGGTGACACTTGTCGCGAGCTCAGGCCGCATCGATGAATCCCTTCTTCACCACCAAATTGTCGGAAAAGGGCAAAACTACGGTCGTCTCCCCCGTACTGACAGTAGAGGGCTCGGAGCAGCCGCTAGCCAAGGCCATCTCTGACAGAGCTTGGTTCATGCAACAAAAATGACAATTGATTTAGAGTCCGTCGAGAGCCGCGTTGATACCCCGTCTGGTGCCTTGCATATCCATCTACGCACCGCCCATACCACCAACACCAACACCAACACCAGCCCCTGCCCCTCCAAATCCAAACACCTTGCCCAATCCTCCTCTCAGCGAATCGTACACCGCCAGATGAGGGGCGGGATGAATCCAGTTGATGGCGTGTCGGAGGATGAGACCAGAGGTGGGCGAGAAGGTGTAGGTTGATTCTCTGTGCATGGGAGGGTGGTCAGATTACGATTCTGGCCGAGGAAAAGAAAGAGCGGAAGAAGAAAGACGGAAGGTACTCACACTTCCCATTCACTGACACCTCCACTGACGCGATTCGTACCCGTCACGATCTTGCGCACCACCAGGTACTTTTCTCGATTCACGTTCCTCTTTCCTTCGTTTCTGGAGGGCTTGGTGCGATGTCCCTCCCATTGGCTTGATCGTTCCAAATGACTATTCTGGGCAGGGTCTGGTCCATGCTGATGGGATTCGAGGCCTGTACTTGAGGACGGCTCCCTGCTTGATGTTATTTGCGTCGTGGTCGACGACGCTGACGCAGTTGTGGATGTTGGTGAGGCCGTTGTTGATGTTGTAGGTCCAGCATCTGAATAGTTCATGGTTCCTCCTCCGGCGCCAGGTCCCCCACTGCTTGGCGGTGGGGTGGTATGTACCGAGACTTTGACCAGTGTCAGGTCAAGATCGGTATAGAGGGCGTTCATGGCGTGTCGGATGAGCGAGGCGGACGCCAAGTAGAGGTTCAGACCTGCGAAAGGGAGAAATGTGTTTGTCAGGGTGTTCCTTTGTACGCAAAGGATGGATGGCGAGGTAGGGATGGCGTAGGCGACGGGTCGTGACGCAGGGAGGCAAATTGGAAGTGTTTGGGTGAAGGAAGAGCAGGGACGACGTACCTTCCACTTTGAACGTCTTTGGAAACGGACTCGGAAGAACTACAGGCGGCGTGTACTCCAGCCTGACATTTGGACTGTACACGCCCTCCTCTCCTTCCTCCACTATGCCATGCTCGCCTTCAGAATGGTGATGCTCCGAGTTGGACGTTGAAGGTGAAGAAGGGGCGGACGCTGCTGCTGAGGAAGAATGAAGCAACGGATCAAAGAGAGGTATATGGAACCCTCCGCTTCCCATCGAAGACGTCGAATGCGGCGGCTTGGGTTCCCCAGTCGCTTTATCTATCGCTGTGACCAGTCCAGTTTGGAAGAACGTAGGAAGTGTCTCTTGCAGCACGTATATTGCGCGTCCTGCAGCCGCTATATCAGTGTTCCGTCACGAGTTAGGGAACGAGCACAGTACCTGTTCGAAGCTCCCATTCTTGGTCTGTGATTTCATCTGGGTCGTGTTCTGCTGGATCAGGCTGGCCTGAAGAAGAGGCTACAGAGCTGCTTGGGATGGCTACAGATGCGTAAGAACGGTAAGGTATCCTGCTTTCCCTGAGGGTTTGTGATTTCGGTATTGAGCGAGTCGGTACAGCTGTCAAAACATTGGATGTGCTACTGGATGACGGTCTTGATCCTCCTAGCTGAGCATGCAGAGCAGCACGACAATGAGATATACGTGGCGACGATTTAAGTGCTTTGACGAGTGAAGGCGCCGCTGTCGTCACTGGGCGCATTGCTGGTCGAGAAGAACGAACGTGCCGTGCCAAAAGAGCGCGTCGATGACGTTTGTTTGGTCGATCCTTCTGAATCAAATAGTCTCACCTTCCTCAGGTCCCCTTTCTCCTCCTCGTGGTAAACCTCTCCCATTATGCCTCTAAATCTCCTCCAAATAACCTTGTACAATCAAATTCTCGACATCCGCCCTCCTGACCACGTATCTCTCCCCAGGCTTGAAATCAATGCTCCCATTCTCCGTCTGAACCACACCCGTCTCCCTCCTGACCCGCACCCGAACGTTGATCTCCTTCACCGGCTTCTCAATTCCACTCATTATATCCAACTCGCTGCTAAATTCCCCCCTGTACGTCAATAGACTCTCGTTGTATTGGCGCAGAAAGTCGACTTCGTGTGGGGAGAGCTTGGACCGGATCTCAGGATCAGTAAGGAGATGTGGGAGGGCGCCACCGCATTTCCAGTAGAGGTCTTGCAGGAGGGAGGTACGGTGGACATGGTACGCCAGTAGACACCGCTTATTACGGTTGATCGTTGTTTGGATGATGAGCAGCGAGGGAGGCGGTGGAGGTGCTGCTGAACGACGATTTCGAGAGGGAGTGGGTGCTTCAGATTCGAGCAGGGATGTGGCAAGCTTTTCGAGGTCGCGTTGTTCACGGATGAGGGTGCGTACGAGGACGTCGTTGTATTTCATCAGCGTATCGGTTTGTGTCGATCGACGGGATTCGAGAAGGAGTTTGGTGCCATTGTCGCCATATTGGAATGTTTCAGACATTGTGATGGGAAGGCGATGGATAGATAGATAAATGCCACTGGCAGAAGATTGGTGACAGACACGGGTGTGACAGAGGCATGACCGTGACACAGATTCGAACTCCGACTAAAAACCTGCCCGTCGCGCCAATCCATACACCGTGGCTTGGCTTGGGCCAATCCGCCTGGTAATCACTCACTTCGGCTCGCACAGACTCTCAGCATGCCCTTGGAAATTCCTGAAAGAGTGCACAGATTCCTTGAAATTCCCGAAATTATCGAGCAACTTCCTCGACAAGACGGCCAAGGATCGCTTTGCACAGGCCTCAGACTTCTTTACTCTTGCAACGGTGTGTAAGGCTTTTCAAGAGCCTGCAATAAAGTTCTTGTGGAGAAATCTCTGGAACCTTTGGCCAGTCAAGAGCATTTTCTCCGAGGATGTGTGGCGAATCGAACAGGACAAGGGAGGTAACCATCTACTGGTGAGTCTTGTTGAGCCCCAGACGTACAGGGAGATGCGACTAACGAAAGATGCAGTTTCCAAACCGTTATTTTGCAACCAAAGCCACACCAACACTCAGAAGGCTGCGCTATTACACTCGCCATGTCAAATCGATTCGCTGTTCCCGTACCTGGTACGAGGAGAAGGACGACTCCTTCGAGGCCTGCAGGTTCCACTATTCCGCACTCCAAGCCATACATCACCACCCCTCATTCCCACAAACCCTATTTCCCAATCTCAGAGACGTGACACTGTATTCGGCGGTCAGGTATCCCTTGGACATGATGTTCACTTCAGCCCTCGTACTTTCCCCTTCGGTTAGGAATGTGACGCTCGTCACAGACGACGTATGGCTCGAGGAGGCTCTCAACGACACTCTGGCTATCGAGCACGTCGCACATCAGGGAGGGACCGCCTTGGTGAATCACGTTGCTGACATTGGTCCCCAGCTCACAAGCCTCAAAGTCCAGCTTGAAGAGGGAGCAGAGCACGGCCTCTTTGCTGCAGGGGTCTCAACTCTCCTTGACACCTTCCCAAAATTTCCTCCCTTTCGACTTTGGATATCACTCCCCTCGTTGGGTCCGCGCCACCGCTCACGGCTCTCGGGTCTCTCTCGAACTTGACAACCCTCAACATCTCTTTGTTCCACTTCCTAAAAGGCGAACTTGATACACTCCAAACCCTTCGCCTTCCCTCCCTCGAAAGCATCTCGACCGAGACCAACTCGCTCGAGACCTGCCACCAGTTCTTCCACATTTTAGACGCAACATCATTGAACGGGGTAACACTGGGATGCCTTCTCGAAGGCGACATTAGCGTGGCCGCTTTCTTTGAAGCTCTCCACACATCCAAACGATACGCACAGCGCGAGCATATACGCGTGCATGAGCTTTATACAGGTGAAGGACATCGCTGGCGGTTTACCACCCTCAGACCCCGCTTCATCATCGGCGACCGAACCGCTCGATCTCTCTGTCCATTCAAGAACCTCAAAACACTATCTATCTGCCCTTGCGACCCCCTTGGAATTGAAGATTCAGACCTCGAATAGATGCTGGCCTCTTTACCCCCTTTTGCAAAGTCTCGAGCTCGACGACGACGGTTTGCATGAGAACTATGACAGTCCTCTCTTGACTCTGGCGGGGGTTCATAAAGCCTTGCAGTATACGCCGCTTTTGGAACACCTAACACTTGCCTTTGACGGATCTAGTTTCCCCTCTACCACCTCCCTTTCCCTGGACGCCAGTACGACGGATCCGATGGCAGTCCAGCCGCATCGGCCGCACCAAACTCTGAAGAGCTGGAACGTGTGCGCGTCTAGCATCACGCTGCCTACCCAATTCGCTACTTGGCTTATAGCCAACTATTCGGCGCTGTCGACGATCGAGTATTTCAAGATATATCTTGAAGGCCTGAGCTGGACGTTTACCCACTATCATAGTGGGGAAGAAGGGTATGAATACATGGATCATTTCGAGAAGGCGGCTATGATGGTGGGCAGGTGGGATTGCGTGAGGCGATGTATTCTTGCAATAAATCATGGCAGAGTGAAACTGGGTGAACGTAATCCTTGCATTCGTTTGACTTGCTCCTCAACTCCGTGATTATGCTCGACCAGTGGATGGAGGTCCATCGCAAGCGTCCGTCCACTTGCCACAGAAGAAGTGTCCTCTGATGTGCTTCGATATGTGTAGACGGTCTCGAATCCTCGTTTCGACCTCCGACCAGCTCAGACGACTGTGTTCTGTTCTGTCCGACGTGTAAGGAGCACATTTTCACTGGGCCTCGGCCCCCGATCAGTGGTGTGCGTTTGATGAAGTTGGTTATCATCACTCATCTGCCAACTCTTGCCGTCGATATCTGACCCCCCCCCCCCCCCCCCCCCTCATACTTCGATCACTATTAGCGCTTGTCCTCCCTATGACACTGCCCTTCGCTCTTGTCCAGCGCCAGCCGTTTCTCTCGCCTCCTCCGCCACTGCCATGACCTCGATCGTCTGCAGGTGTCATTCCACTCCTGCCCTCGTCTTCAACGCCAACTCCACCAAGCAGGGTATGGTGAGCTGGGATGGCTTGAAGAAAGTGACCGGGGAACAAATGCCACATGTAATGTGAGCCGGCCATGCGACCGTGGAAGGTAAGGATTCGGTGTGTATGGGACGATATAGAGCTCCGTAGATCTGGAGCAGATCCATGAATGGCAGGAAGGTGTGAAACAGACGGTAGTAGTAATTGGACCTCACTTGGTTGCTTTTCGATCGGAACGGATTCGGAATGAAGACGAGTTTTACCTTAATCGAGTTTGCTTGCATATCCACGATCCTCCCAGCCTCATATTGGGTAGTATCAGACGTCGCAGAGACCCCCGTGAGCGCGCAAGTCATATAAGAAGCGGCGAGATACCATCGTGGTACTGAGATCGGCGTTTAAGAGAAGAATCGTATAGTGTGGCGGCCAACAAGAATGCCTCAAGGACCCCTTTTACGCCGCAACACTGTACGAATGTGTATGCAGTACATTCGTATTTCAGATATCTGTCCAGCTGTAGATGTCGAACACTATCTTGCGTAATTTGGTCGTTCATTACACACCAGTCAGCCTCTATACGGTGTGTTAGCAGTGTGTAAGTGGTGCGATCCTAAGCGAATTCATAGCGCCTAATGGGACCATGCGACTGAATGATAGTGGGGTGCATGAAGGGTGTGTAAATTGAATGCTAGAAGCCTTTCTGTTTGGATATAGGTAAAAGCTGTGGTACCTAAGGGTTGTAGGCTGTGGTTCAATCGTCGCATGCTGCACACGTGTGCGCTGTGTGCCCATCCCAAATAGGCGCCCGTCCGCGCAATCCTTGCCTCCTGCTGTATAAGACAGTACACATTGTACCTCACACAGATCAAGACCTCCATCGAAACCACCATGGGCCAAGAGAGGTATGACACCATTGTCTATTTACAATATAGCGACTAAAGCGTTAAATAGTAGCTCACTGGGTCCTGAGCACGCAAGTGACAAAGGGTAAGTGATATGTCAGCTCAAAGCGATATCAAAATACAATTGACCCTGGGTTTCTAGTCAACTTTATCTAACGGGTATGTAAAGGCATCTTTTGGATGGCTATTCCAACATCAACTCATGATTTGGCTAGATATCGTCCTTGAGTACACCGACATGGACAGTGGCGATAGGCAACCGTTGAGCTTGACAGAGCTCTGGGTATTTGGTATACCTGGCTCAGAGGAAGGAAAATGCTATACCCTTATGAATGGTGCTTCGGGACGGTGGCACATGACAGACTTCATTATGCTGTGAGTTTTCACCATCTTATTGTCAACTAGACTTCAAGACTAAAATGGGGTTGAAGACCTGCTGGAGTGGCTGGAATTGACTGTGTTGCAAAGAGCAAAGAAGGCGAAGATGTTGCCTTTGTGCATCTAGATGGCACCACGATGCAAACAGCAGACATGCACTCGGAGCATGGTGAGGGCTTAACCATGCATGTGCCAGCAAACGAAATTGAATATTGGATATACTTAGGGAACAGCCAGAGCATGCAAATGTGTGGGGAAAGCAGGCATTTGATTATATCATGGAAGAAAGTCGAAATACCGTTGGATATGAATCTGCTGACTGAAGGTGAGTGAGCCACTTGGACTAATGGAAGCAGAGGTTTATAAATTATTTTCACGCAGATATCAACACTTTGGTTAACAGTGGAGTGGGATTGATGAGGCAATTTGAAAGGACGGGAGACCTTGAAACCATCACTGAAGCTATAGCAGTTCTGCATAGAGCGGTACAGCTGACTCCCGAGGGTCATGCCAACCTGCCAGGTCGCCTCACCAACCTTGGAATCTCATTCAGGCGTCGCTTCGAGTGCACTGGGGATCCTTCAGACATTGCTGAAGCCATCTCAACCCAACGCAGAGCAGTGCAGCTAACTCCTAAGGGTCATGCTAACCTGCCAGCTTGCCTCACCAACCTTGGAAACTCGTTCACTCGTTGCTTCGAGCATACCGGGAATTTGTCCGACATTGTTGAAGCCATCTCAGCTCAATGCAGAGCGGTGCAGCTCACTCCTGAGGGTCATGCCAACCTGCCATCTCGCCTCAACAACCTTGGAAGCTCGTTCGTTCGTCGCTTCGAGTGCACTGGGGATCTTTCTGACATGGCTGAAGCCATCTCAGCCCAACGCAGAGCGGTGCAGCTGATCCCCGACGGTCATGCCAACTTGCCAGGTTCCCTCAACAACCTCGGAAGCTTATTCTTTCGTCGCTTTGAGCATACTGGAGATCTTTCTGACATCGCTGAAGCCATCTCAGCCCAACACAGAGCAGTGCAGCTCACTCCTGAGGGTCACCCCAACCTGCCAGGTTCCCTCAGCAACCTTGGAAGCTCATTCCAGCGTCGCTTTGAGCGCACTGGGGATCTTTCTGACATTGCTGAAGCCATCTCAGCCCAACGCAGAGCAGTGCAGCTGATCCCCGAGGGTCATGCCAACTTGCCAGGTTCCCTCAACAACCTTGGAAGCTCATTCTTTCGTTGCTTTGAGCATACTGGAGATCTTTCTGACATTTCTGAAGCCATCTCGTCCCAGCGCAGAGCGGTGCAGCTGATCCCCGAGGGTCATGCCAATGTGCCAGGTTTTCTCAACAACCTTGGAAGCTCATTCCAGCGTCGATTTGAGCGCACTGGGGATCTTTCTGACATGGCTGAAGCCATGTCAACCCAACGCAGAGCAGTGCAGCTGACCCCCGAGGATCATGCCAAGCTGCCAGGTTTTCTCAACAACCTCGGAAGCTTGCTCCAGCGTCGCTTCGAGCACACTGGGGATCTTTCTGACATTGCTGAAGCCATCTCAGCCCAATGCAGAGCAGTTCAGCTGACCCCTGACGGTCATGCCGATGTGCCAGGTTTTCTCAACAACCTCGGAAAATCATTTTTTCATCGCTTTGAGTGCACTCATAGTGGGGAGGATCTTGTTGCAAGCATCTCCAGTTATAAATCCGCAGCGACCAGCAGCTTCGGCCCTCCATGGGACCGGCTGAAAGCAGCCAGAAGCTGGGCAGGTCTCCTCAATCAACATCACCAAAAGTCACTTGAGATTCTGTATGCCTTTGATACAGCTTTGGCCTTGATTGCTTTGATAGCAGGCCTTGAAGAAAGCATCCGGGGTCGCTATGCCCAGCTTCAAGATATCTCTGGGATCGCTCTTGAGGCTGCATCTGCTGCATGCTCACTTGGGCGAGCAGACAAAGCTCTTGAGTGGCTTGAACAAGGGCGTTGTGTTGTCTGGAGCCAACTCAGCAATCTCCGTACACCCATTGACAATTTACGCCTCCACAACAGTGAACTTGCACAGAGTGTTGCACATGTCTCAAAGCAACTTGAAAATGCAGGGTCATCTCGGGGTCAGTCACATGTCGACCTGTCTACATTGGAGAAGATGTCACTGGAGGATGAAGCAAGGGCTCATCTGAACCTTGTAAGACAGTGGGACGATCTCCTCAAAACAGTGAGATCCATTCCTAGCTTTGAGTCATTCCTCCGGCCATTACCCTGTTCATCCCTCCTTCAACATCTCCCTGAATCAGGTCCTATTGTGGTCATCAACGTCGATAAGAAGCGGTGCGATGCGATTGCGCTTTTGGCTGGACTAGATGAGCCTCTCCATATCCCACTACCCAATTTCTCCCTAGAGAAAGCCAACAAGTATCAAGCTGATTTGAAGGCCAACCTGGAAAGTAAACATCTCCGCATGCGAGAAGTGCAAGGGGCTATAGATGACAAAGCCTTGGGGAGAGGTATCAGGCCCTCCAAACGCAACACAATGCAGAGTCAAGTGGTGCGCGAGATCCTTCGAGATCTATGGCACGAGGTATTGAGCCCAATATTAAATGCATTGGGGTTCTCAGTGAGTATTCATTATCCATCTGAACTACAAAGCCTGACAACCCAAACAGAGAGTAAATCCATCATCTGGAAATGCACTACCAAGGATCTGGTGGTGTCCAACAGGTCCTCTGTCCTTCCTTCCCATTCACGCAGCTGGCATACATTCAGACCGTGTGCTGGATTACACTGTTTCATCATATATTCCAACAGTCACTGCTCTCACCAACCGAGTCAAGAATTGTCGACAGATCGACAAGGATGCATCGGGATTATTCCTAACAAGCCAGCCAAACGTGCCAGGCACTTCCCCTATCCCTGGAACTACAAAAGAAGTCCAATCAATCTTCAGAATGGCTGCACAGAATGGAGCCAGGGCAGCTATGCTCAAGGGAAGCATCCTTACTGTTGACGAATGTCTCCAGTACATGGAGCACTACAGCTGCATCCACCTTGCTTGTCATGCATCACAAAATGTGACCGAGCCACTCAATAGTCGATTCCTCTTCCACAATGGCACCCTTGACCTTGCCCTTATCATTCAGAGAGATCTCAAGAATGCTGATCTTGCCTTTCTCTCAGCATGTCAGACATGTACTGGTGACGAGAAGCTCTTTGATGAAGCTGTCCATCTTGCAGCTGGGATGCTCGCTGCAGGGTACTGTCGAGTAGTGGCTACCATGTGGTCAATTGGGGATGCAAATGCACCATTGGTGGCAGACGACTTCTATAGCTATCTTTTCAGTCATAGGGAGGAAGGTGGTGGCAACTCTGTTGACGGGTCAATTTCTGCATATGCCCTACACCATGCTGTCCAGCAGCTGCGAGGGAGTCTCGACAACTCGGATAATTCACTACTGGCTTGGGTTCCATATGTCCACTTTGGTTATTGATCTACAAAGCTTTTCGTTGGGCGTTCATTATGTATGCCCCTCCTTCAGTTTGTTATATTTGTCTTATTGTCTTGGGTTTTGACAATGTCCATAGTAGTAAATATGCACCATATGTCCATATGTATACCTTGAACATCTTCCATTCTTCTCAAATTCCTATTCATCCCTATCCATCGTAGCTCTTAAGTAGAGATTCACTATCTATTTGTGCCGCTTTCTTCTCCATCTCAGATTTTATCAGACTCAACAACGAACATTAACATGAACCCCCAAAAGTTCCAAATACATGAGGACAAAACCAACAGATACAGAAATGGGAGAATGTAAGGAAACGACTACTTAATGATAAACTATGAAGATGGAGGGTATATAAATCTAAAAGACTCTAGGACAACTTCTGGGTCTGCCA
This sequence comes from Coprinopsis sp. MPI-PUGE-AT-0042, assembly GCA_020736565.1. Lineage (NCBI taxonomy): Eukaryota > Fungi > Basidiomycota > Agaricomycetes > Agaricales > Psathyrellaceae > Coprinopsis > Coprinopsis sp. MPI-PUGE-AT-0042. The sequence goes on along the minus strand of JAHBOF010000248.1, from coordinate 32,534 downwards.
ATCAAAGGCATACCCATATAATTGAAATGTAGAGGCATAGGGGGACGAACTTTAGGAGAAGCAGTCATGGATCACTTGTAAACTATTCCATTGCCAATGCGCATGCAAGGCTTGCTTGGGGTGGGACTAGTTGGGCTAGTTGGCGAGGTGACAATGTCGCCTTGTGAATGAGAAGAACAAGGGCGGAAGACGAAAGTGAAGGGCCTGGACCCCAAGCTCGATTGCCTTGGGGTGCAGCGCAAACTTGGCCAGGCAGACATAACTGTCGAATTGGTGTTGAAAGTGTGGAAGGTGCTGGGGCCTTAGTTGACGAAGAGGACATCATTCGCACAAGGGGGAATGCAAGCTGGCTGCCCTTAAAGCTTGCCTTCAAAGGTCCCTTTTTGGGGGCAGCCGTCAGAGTCCCTGGCATACCAAACATGTGTGACAGGCCGTACTCAACGTGTGCGCCGTGTCGCACATTTGTTATCAACCTCGCAGATTGCAGTCGGTAACGACTTCAATGTTCGAGGAATGCTAAGCGCCCCCTGCCAACTGGGTTATGCAGTCAGAACCAACTGCTGAACCTGTTTGCTTCGCAGTTTGTAAATCTTTTTCACTCGCAGCTGGCATCAACTGCCGAAACCATAGGCCTTGCAGTAGAAGTAAACTGCGAGATCAATACTCTCAGCAGCATGTCCCAACCGCCAGCCTCTACCTTGAGCAGCTGGTTCCAACTGCTCAACTTGCAGATGGAACCAACTGCGAAGGATATCCTCTCAGCGGTTAGGCTTAACTGCGCCGAAGACATGGGATTTCGCGCCGGTATCCCATTACTAATGGGGGTATCGGCGAGCCAAAATATCCAGGATCTTTGGGCGCTTATTCGGGACTCGAGACGCCGCGTTATTAAGGAGTACAGCTTCCATTACTCAGCTTTCAGGCCATACATTACCATCCTCTCCTTCCTCACCCCCTTTTCCCCAGCGTACAGGACGTGTGGATGTTTGCCTTTCGCGAATATCCCATGGAAGCATCTTTATTCCAGCACTCCTCCTATCGACTTCTGTGAAAAGTGTCACCGTCGTCACGGACTCGGTTTACTCGGACTCGGATGTCCGTTTGTCGATACCTCCCGACGAGGTCACAGGCCAGGAATGGGTCAGTGTGGCGAACCGGGTGGCAGATATCGCTCCGCAACTCTCAAGCTTCACGATCGTGATGGAACAACACCAGGAACAGGATGTGATAAACCATTGGGCTGGAAAAGTCCCTGCTTTATCGGAAGCGTTTGAGTGATTCTCCCCCTCCTCACTATTCACGTTGGATATCACTCCTGTTGTTGTCACCCCCTGGACGCTTACTGAAAAGCCTGCGGACTCTTCAGCTCTCTCTCTTCGACTTCCAGTATGACGAGGTAAATAATCTACACCCACTCCGTCTCCCAACCCTCGAGAACCTCTCGCTCGACACCAACTCTCTCTCTCTCTCAACCTGTTCCGCCTTTGTGCAAACCCTTCATGTAAACAGACTGAAGAGTCTCACACTGAGCTGTTTCTTCAACGCTGATACTGACCCTGCCCTTTCTTCGTTGCGCTTCAGGCCTCCGATGGGTATCATACCATCCTTGAAAAGATTCAGGTGTGCAGGGTACACACTGGATGCATTTGAGACAAACCCATTTGGGACGAACTGGACGAGTCGCGATTCATTCTCACCCCATTCACCGCCCACTCCCTTGTGCCTTTCAAGCGCTTTGAGTCGCTCTCAATCGGACCTTGCAATCCCCTTGAACTCGCTGATCATGACCTCCAAACGATGCTTGGTTCCTGGCCGCGTCTGAAGGTCTTGGAGCTGGACGATGAAACCCTGACTGTCGACTAGTATCAGGCCCCACTTTTAACTCTTTCAGGGGTCCACGGGGCCCTTCAGTCAGTCCCACTACTGGAAAGGCTGGCCCTCTACTTCGACAGATCGACCTTCACACCAGCCTCCGACTCGTTAACTTTTCCCCACCAAAACCTCGCAATATGGATCGTCTGTTCGTCGAGCATCACCCTTCCTCTCACATTCGCATCGTGATTTGCGACCCAGTATCCCTCATTCGTGACAATCGAATATTTCAAGGCATACCTGGAGGGGTTGAGGCGTGCCCATGCAGCGTGGCCGTTTGAGGCCGATGTCGTGCTTCAGGCAAAGGCGTTCATAAACCAATTCACTGAGACTGCTGTTATGGTGGATAGGTGGGCTTCGGTTAGAGGTTATCTTCTTGCGAAGGAATAGTGTGGGTGCTAGTGAGAACGAATGTTACACGACATACGCACTATTGCCATCACTTCTTCCCGTACCCTGACTACAGACGTCAATCAAGTTGTATTCAATGATTAAATATCTAAATTCACAGTCGTTTGTAGACGGGCGATCTTGAGCTTCAAATACCAGAAGCACAGACTTCGTTCCTCCTTTTTTGACATGCCTCTACCTTGGATACCATCATAAGACATGACTGTATAACCAATGACCCCTCGTGTTCTCGATTGCTTGTCTGCCTTTGGAAAAGGCATTGAACGATGCATAACGCGCCCATAGGCCCCTAAGAGAGCTTGTATAGAGACCTAAAGGTATGTATATACAAGGTGATAATTCTTACTCTACTTTACTGTCGGGATCACCCTCAGAGGATGTAGGCGTTGAACAACTCCGAGCCCACGCGGAAATTTGGTCTTGACTCCAGCATGAGCCGTCCTGGTCGATAGGTGTTATAGGCTCTTCATCGTGCGACGAAGATTCATTCTGCATCAGCAAAACTACGGCCTGCTAGAAATGCTAGATCTAGCCATCCTAGCACGTCTACCAGATCTAGTATCCTAGCACAGCCTCCTAGATCTAGTCGAGACGTCTAATTCTAGTGCCGAAGCTAGAGTGCTAGGATCACTAGGATCACTAGGATTGCTAGCTAGCTTGCGAGGTAGCAGTGGGCAGAAGGGGTAGAAACACTAGATTTCATTGCATGCTAGGAACAGTAGAAAGAAAGAATATACTAACTAAACTACAATGCTCGCGCGAGAGTCATGGCTGGGATCCTTTTTAATGACAGGTTCGGTAACCCGAGCGATCTCGGCTTCATTGAACTCAGAAATCAACCATGCTTCCTCCAAAAGATCGTCCCACTGGTGTTCCGCAAGCTTTTGTATACCCACCACCCATGATTCAACTGCACTGCCATAATCTTTGGCGGCGAATGCGGGAAAGGCAGCCTTTCGGCGCTTGCGCTTGCCCCTTGCCACATCGGTGGAGGGTAGTGGCCACTCGTTGACCTTGATATGACCTCCAGCAATAATAGTCAGAGCACGTTCAAGCTGGAGGGGGCAGGGGGTCGTTAAGAGAGCAAAACAAGGGAGCGAGTCAATCACATACCACAGCCACACATAAAGCAAGAGCCCTGACTGGGCTCTTCAACTTCATTTCGTTGCTCTCTAAGGGGTGGCATTTCTTGATCTTGCCGAGATGGTACCCAAAAAGTTCGAGTACAAGGGTGCTGCGAAATGCGAGGCGATTGGTGCCAATCTGACGAGGTCTGAGCGACACGGGCAACTGTCAGTTGAAAGTGACGTACCGGCTCATCAGGCTGGGCATAGACGAAGCGGTGGTTGAGCAAAAGGTACTCTGCAGCTTGTGGAGCAGCCTCAGCGTCAATACCCTCAGCCCGAAGGTATTCAACAACGATCTCAATCCCCTGCTTCCCAAGGTCGCTCCTCCATTCGAGTAGAGCATTGCCAGCCTCAGGTACATATTAGCCTTGACCACTGTCATAAAAGATGAATGAACATACCACTGTCTCGACAATCGACCACCGATGATCACTTCCATGGATGACTGTAACGACCGCTTAGTCATCACGCGTCGTTACGACGCTTCCTGCCGTCTCCTTTCCATAGTCATCTTGTACCACAACCACCATCTTGTCCTTAGTGTCCTGCAATAGACGTCGTGCCATTCACTTGGTTCCGGTCCCTCTCAGTGTTGTCCGCTGTCGCCGCAGCGGTCTTCCACTTTTTTTTTGAATTCTCGCGACTTCTTTCGGTCGTCGTTGGCCATCACTGCCGTCATCGTCGTCAGCCGCTCTCGCGCCGTTCTCCGCGCATCGTCGTCGTCGTCTCCCACGACCCTTTCTCTTCACCCACACCATCCTTGCTGCACTCTGGCACCTCGGCTCATCCCTCCTGCCCCTGCGACCACTCGGAACGCCTCTAGGCAGCATAGCATCCCCCTCTCTGGCCCTCTGCCCCCCGCGACTCGCCCAGGCCGTTCCGGAAGGACCCCAGCTTCTCCTGTAGGCTTCGGCAGCTCAACTCCCGCGCGTGACCCACCCCCGCATCTCGCGTCGTCCGCATCTGGCTCGTTGCCCCGGACTCCACCCCCACCTCCGCCGCCTCGCCCACGTAACGCCGTTATGCCATCCACCAAGCTCGACCTTCCTTCTCTTGTCAGCCCTGTATCCCCATCTTCGGTCAACGCGTGGCTCGACGGATGCGAGGATGCCTTCGAGGTCTTCACCACCATGAACCCGACCACCGACATCAAGGTCTCGGCTCAAATCACGATGGTTGGACTGAAGATGGTTGCGCCGGAGGCGGCTCAGTGGTGGAACGAGAACCGTGCTGCGATGAAGGCCCTCACCACATATGCCGAATTCGTCACCAAGGTCCGCGAGCGCTTCACGCCCTCTGGTTGGAAGATGGATGCCCTGGCGACGTTTTACGCAACTCGTCAAGGGAAGCTTAGCTTTGCGGATTTCGTCACTGCTGCTCAGACTGCTCGAGGGGTGCTTGGTACTGCTGGTCCTACCTGGAAGATCACCGACACCATGTTCAAGAACCACCTCCTGTTCCACTGCCATCGCCTCCTCTCCCTCCGTGTCCGTGCCATCCCCAACCTCGGATACGACTCGTTGAAGGTTGACTCATTGATCAACACCATGTCCTCAACCTGGAACTCTATGCTTGCTGAGGGTATCGTGCGCCAGGAGTCACTCCCGCCTGTCATTGGCAATCCCTCTCGTTCTGGTGCTAATGGCCTGTCCGAGGCTGAGCGTGCTGATCTCCGTGCCGCTGGAGGCTGCTTCCATTGTCGCAAGACTCCCCTTTCCCCTGGCTGGAAGGCTCATTCGTCGAAGACATGCCCCAGCGATCCCACCCGCAACATCCCACCTGCTCCCACTCCTGTCATCGCTGCTGCTGTTGGAGCCTCACCTGTCGACTCGGATGTCGACTCGGAGCATGAATATGCTGATGCAGAGTATGATACGGACGAGTTCCGGGAGTTGGTGATGAGAGAAGATGAAGAGTCCGATTGAATGTATGTTTGAATTCACCCCTCTGTTTTTATTTCTTTGGCACCCGATAACCCCATTCCATTTTTTTGTATTCCTCTTGTTCCCCTTGCGATATCCTTTCGACGCTGCACCTGATCCTCATTGCGGTTCTTCAATCCCTTGACTTCTTGCGGTAGCTATCCTTTCGATGTCCCTGGTTTTCATTACGGAGTCTTTCTTTTTGGACTGTGCGTTTGATTTTTCCCCCGTTCCATTTTTTAGAGGTGGGAGGTGTGTAACGACCGCTTAGTCATCACGCGTCGTTACGACGCTTCCTGCCGTCTCCTTTCCATAGTCATCTTGTACCACAACCACCATCTTGTCCTTAGTGTCCTGCAATAGACGTCGTGCCATTCACTTGGTTCCGGTCCCTCTCAGTGTTGTCCGCTGTCGCCGCAGCGGTCTTCCAATGACATCAAGAGGATAATGAATACTCCAGCGATTTTGAAGCATAGGCCGAAAGTCGGGATGGGAATTTGAACCGAAAGGGTCGGTAAGTGTGGCACTCCAAAAGATGACAGTACCCTTGTAGATGGAACGCCATTTGAGCACATTGGCACGGGATCCTTCGAAAGGGAGTTCTCGAACAGTCCAGTTCTTGGTACTGGCCCGACCTGTCGAAACGGGGGGTACAACTTGCTCGGTTATCGTGACATCCGACTTCTACCAAAGCATGAGGATCAACTGGGATGAAAAGAATAACAATGATAACTCACAAGTCCGAAGCCAGCAGGCGCAGCTCCTTTTCCATTCCTCACTGCCTGAACAACTGATGGTGCCTCATCCTCATCAAACTCGCCTCCAGCGTATTCGAGATCATTCTCAACTTCAGGGGCTGCGGGAGCTGAGGTATATTCTTATGTCAATATGGGACATACAAGAGGGCAAAAGACATACCTTTGACGACGAGCTCGCGGCTGGCCTTGAGCTGCCTCTTGAAACCACCGAGGAGGCCACTGGGTGGTTCTTGGCGCTTGATACGTTTGTCTGCACCTTGATCTAAGTCGGCGTCATGGGCAGAGTCTTGCTTGCGCTCAGTCTCAGCCTGAAGCTTTCGCTTGAGGGAAGCGGCGCCTTGCTCATTGACAGCGAGAGGCTTCGTGATACGGGTTGCGTTGATAGCGGCCCGCAAATCACCTCGCTGAGCCTTGTTAACAGCGACCTAATGTAACCCACGTATGTAAGCTCGTGTGATCGTAGCAGCAGCCAATCAATGACAGCACCTTGGCCTTCTTCGGCGGAACCACCACCTCAAGTTCAAGCTCTGAGTCTGAGTCTTCCACGAGCTGGGTCTCTTCAATGTACATGTCGTCGTCGTCGTCGTTCTCGCTCTCAACAACCTCCATCTCGAGGTCGACGTCTTGAGCTGCCTCTGCAATGTCTTCCTCGTCTACCTCATCACAGTCAGCTTCTCCTGCATCGTCAGTGGAGAACCCATGAGCATCCGAGTCAACATCGAACTCGGAATCTTCAGGGCCATCGGGGTCTGACATCCCATAAGCATTGGCGTCAGTGTTATCCTCGAGGTTGAGCTGATGGTCCTCTTCTTCTGGATCATCCTCGAGGACAACCTTTCTTGAACTTGCACGACCTGGGACCTGCGGGAGGCATGAAAGTATGTGAGTACCAAGAATCATAGGACAAAAGACCAACTAACCTTGAGCTTCAGCGTTGTTGTGGGTAGCTGAGTAGGGACAACTGGGGTCCCCCCCTGTGAAGCACGGTAAGCTCGATTGTCAATAGTTTAGAAATTTAGCTTACCTTTTTGGCCAGGTCAGGGCGAGCAGCATGCTGCTTGCGATGGGTGTCTTCGCTATGGATCTCGTCCTCGAGTTCCGCGATACGCTTTTGGACGGCTTTCTTGTTTGCTTCGGTCTCAGCTTTGGCCGAAATTTTTGTCTGCACTTTGGCTTTGGCATTGGCGGTCTTCTTCGCCTGAGTCTGCACCTTGGAACCTTGAGGCAAGGCCGGCTTTTGACCCTGGCTACGCGTAGTGCGGGGATTAGCAGCAGGAGCGCTGGTGGCTGGGGCTTTGGAAGCAGCGGTGGAAGGTTTGGCAGGCATGGTGGAAAGGAAAAAAGAGACGAAAATTTCAAATTTTCGTCCAACTCCCCTGTGATCTCAAGTTGCGGCGCAACTCTTTACCGACGCCGGTCGCGAGTCTTGGCCAGGTAAGCTCCGAAACCCATCCCGGCGAATGATTTGTCTCTAACCTTCATTGTCGCGTCACAGTTTGCTCCAGAATGATTCGCTTCCCATGCCCATATCGTGCTCGTGGATGCGGGCAGTCTTTCAAGAGCCAGTCTTCATTGACCAACCACGTCCGCACCAAGCACTCCAACCCGAATATCGTTTTCGAACCCACCGAACATCACCCAGGCGCCCAATCACTATCTCCCAGCCAGGCGATGGACATTGACTTGGACCGCAACAACCCAATGCCACCACCTCAGTCCCCCATTGCTCACCAGACACTGGGCGAGGATGTACCTACACACACTCCGTCAATCCATCCTGCCCTTGGACTTGGAGCACATGTGAAGTTCCACAACAAGCTCACTGGTATGTTCCTTTTATTGCGATTCTTCCTACTCAAGTTTTGACCGTTCATGGCAGCCTTACCCTGCGATGAAGATGGATTTACGTTGCCTGCAGACTCCCCACCCCCACCTCCTGAAACAGAGCCAGATGGCTGGGCTCCCTTCGAAGATGAAGTCCAGTATCGTGTGGCTGACTTTCTATACCGTCAAGATGAGATGCCAGCGGCCAAGATCAACATGCTTCTGGAACTATGGGCGCTCGACATGGCCAAGCATGACGATCTAGGCCCGTATTCCTCATACGAACACATCTATTCCACCATCGATGCTATCGAGCTTGGTGACGCGCCATGGCAATCATTTTCTATGTCTTATGCCGGAGAGCGTGGCTCAAACCCACCGACATGGCAGGAGCAAAGCTATGATGTCTGGTTCCGGGATCCTCGACGGGTGATTGAAAACATGTTGAATAACCCCGACTTTCATGGCCAGTTTGACTACTCGCCCTATGTTGCTTTGGGGAAGGATGGGAAGAGAAGATGGAATGAGTTTATGTCGGGGAATCTGAGCTGGAGGCACTGTGTGAGTCGGCTCATCCAGCAACCGTCGATTGTTAACTGACTGATACGTTCCAGGATGAAATCTTTGAAGAAGACCCATCTACAGAGGGCTCAATGTACTGCCCCATTATACTCGGAGCAGACAAAACCACTGTTTCGGTCGCGACAGGTCACGTCGAATACCATCCTTTGTACATGTCAATCGGCAATGTTCACAACACTGTCCGGCGTGCCCATCGAAACGCTGTCGTGCCTATTGGGTTCCTTGCCATCCCTAAAGGTGACCGCAAACACGATAACGACGCCGAATTCCGCAAGTTCAAACGTCGACTGTACCACGCCTCCCTCACACGGATTCTTCAGCCCCTCCGTCCAGGAATGACACGTCCAGGCATCTATCGGTGTCCTGATGGCCATTTCCGACGTGTCCTCTTCGATCTCGCTGCCTTCATTGCGGACTACCCAGAACAAGTTGCCCTTGCAGGCACAGTACAGAACTGGTGTACACGATGCACAGCCTCACCTAAAGATCTGGACGGCGGAGGAGGCTCTTGCACTCGTAAACACCGCGAGCAACTACTGGAGCTGCTGGGAGGACGAGAGCTATGGGACGAGTACGGCATTGATAACGATGTTTTAGTATGTTCTTCGGCCTTCGTTTCCAAGTCTGAGCTCATTAATCTCTGCAGCCATTCACCCACAACTTCCCGCGTGCAGACATTCATGAGATGCTATCACCTGACCTCCTTCACCAGGTGATCAAGGGTACCTTCAAAGACCATCTCGTTACGTGGGTTGGCGAGTATCTGGAGCTGGAGCACGGAGATGCCAAAGCAGCTGAAATCATGGATGACATAGATTCCAGGCGAGTACTACTTGAGCTGATACAATCATATGTCGAATTTTAATGTGACGTTTATCTAGAATTGCAGCTGCACCATCATTTCCGGGTTTGCGCCGGTTTCCCCATGGCCGTCGGTTCAAACAGTGGACTGGTGATGACTCCAAGGCTCTCATGAAGGTATGTCTTTCGTGCCATTGGATAACCAACCCTATTTACTCAACCATCTATAAGGTTTATTTGCCTGCGATTGCAGGCCATGTACCATCGGAAATGGTGAAGGCCATTAGCGCCTTTTTGGACTTCTGCTACATTGCCCGCCGAAGCGACATCTCGGAGTCAAGCCTCCAGGAGCTTGACCTTGCCTTGCAGCGGTTCTACCATTACCGCGAAGTCTTTCGGACCAGTGGTGTCCGACCCACTGGCTTTTCCCTACCACGACAGCACTCCCTTTCCCACTACCACCATCTCATTCAGGAGTTTGGCGCCCCAGGCGGGATATGCTCTTCAATCACGGAATCTCGACACATCACTGCAGTGAAGCGTCCCTGGAGACGTTCAAATTGATATGAAGCGCTTGGCCAAATGCTTTTGACCAACCAGCGGCTTGACAAGCTTGCTGCATCCCGGGTCGACTTTGTGAACCGTGGGATGCTGCAGGAGCAACGGATGCTACCAATACCTGCTCTCGAGGATGCGAAGCACCGAGCGCCTATCGCAGACTGCGAGAACGAGGAGCCGGTCAACTTAGTGGCAGATTTTGTGGTTGGAACAGTTAATCTTGCTCGAACACGCTGTGAGTCTCATTGACTCTATCCTCATCCTGTGTGCTAATCCTTGTACAGCTCGTATCTACAAGCGCTCGCTTTCGGAGGTTGCCATTCAAACGCGCCAGCTCGCCCTGCCTTTCCTTGCCCGTCGCTTCTTACATGACCAGCTCCACCCTGACGGCCCAGACTCATCAACGTTGGATGAAGACGACCTTCCTCGAATCTCCGGCAAGATCAGTGTGTTTCATTCAGCAGTGGCAACATTCTATGCCCCTAGTGACGAGTCTGGCATTCGTGGTTTGAAACGCGAACGGATTCGAAGCACGCCGACTTGGAGGAAGCAGGGTGCTCGACGGGATACAGTCTTGATTGTAAAGGATGATACTATTCCTGGAATGAAGGGCATGGAAGTGGCAAGGGTTCGCCTCTTTTTCGACTTCTACTATCGCGGCAAGCGTTTCCCTTGTGCCCTCGTGGACTGGTTCAAAACGTATGGAGCACGTCCAGATGCAGATACCGGGATGTGGAGGGTTTGCCCTGATCTTCGAGGGCAACGGCAACAGCGGCTTCAGGGTGTCATTCACATTGACAGCCTGCTTCGAGGGGTACAACTCCTTCCAGTCTTTGGAGAAGCATACCTTCCTCGCCATTTCGATCCCTCGCGTACCCTTGACGCATTTCGTGCGTACTTTGTAAACAAATTTGCCGACCATCAGTCGCACGAGATTATATTCTAAACATTTTTATATCCCTTGGTTCTGGTTTCTAAGCAAATGTAGATTGACATCAACATGCATAAGGGTCCTATAGCCGACATGCGACAGAGATTTGGCTTTGCGGATGTCCACAGAAACCAGAACTAGGCTTGCCATCCCGTTGAACATCGTGCAAAATCCCAATGATCATGAGGGATTTTGAGGTGGTTAGGGCCAAACGTGTTACAAGCCTAAATACAGATAGACACACAGTGTTGTTAGCCGGGAACTGAGTGCAACATACCATCTTTGTTTCAAGGTAGGGCAGAGCACTAGATTCGCTAGAATGGGTAGGATTGCTAGAAAGGGTAGCCGCGGCCGCGGCTGGCTAGATCTACCCTCCTAGTGATCCTATCAATTCTAGCTCATTTCTAGTGTTTCTACCATTTCTACCAGGTGGTGGTTTTGCTGATGTGAGGTGCTGGATAAGCTAAACGGATGGAGGTGGGTGTTGTCTACGCTTGGGAGGAGGATACGGAATACGACGAGGGCGAGTGGAGATACTGTCACCGTCCGACTCGCAGTCATCCATCATCTCATGTTCATTCTCGCTCTCATCCACAAGCTCAGCATTAGGATCGACATACGTAGGATCTGACAGTCCGCTCGGCGGTACGGCCTTCATCCACCTGGCCCAGATGCTGACCACTTTCCTAATCGTTGGCCATTGCTTGTACACTGCTGCCCTGGACTCGCCCCTAGCATGGTCGAACCACCGGCCGAGTGCGAACACTGCGAACTTGGGGTGAATGTGAGAAGTCAGTTTCGGAAAGGTGTGAAATGGGTAGATATGGTTCTCCAAGGACTGATGCCTTCAGAGAAGGTTCGTTCTGCCGCGTTATCCATACATCTTCCATGTCTTCAATGGGAATGAAGGTATAAGTGAATACTTCGTCCTAATAAGACAGAAGTTTGTGTCAATAAAGCGAGGGCGTAAGTGAGAGCCGAGAAGAACGTACAGTTAGGTCAGGAAACTTTTCTCGGTAGAAGAAGTGCCCACACTCGAGGAACTTGTCCAGGATGTGTTCCTCTGGGAGGAGGCCCCACTGGCCTCTCTCGAGCAGAAGCCGAAAGGATGCCCCAACTAGAAGTGGCATATCAAAGTCTGCGCGACAACCAAGCGGCTGATCGACATACCGAAGACCACATTCTGGCGTGTATCCAGGTTCAAGGTTCCTTGGCGCATCTTCCAGCTCCATTCCAATCGAGACATCTAAGAAGCGAGCAACGGGTTCAGTGTGCGGTATGCCTGGTCGCGAGAGAGCCTGACCAACGAGTCGTCACCAGAGAGAGACCTCGGCAACACGTGTGCAAGCTGGACAGCGCGCATTTTCGAGCAATTCTCGATGAGACATCGCTGACCATTGGGGTCGGCGGCGGCGGCGCGTGTCAGGCTGCCTTCAGTGATGTTGGGAACGTAGACCATGGAGGTTGATGGACAAGGAGGGCGAGTTGGCGCGGGCGTGCGCGTGGGAGTGATGTCACAAATTTGATGGATAATTGGTCGCGATTGGGCTGTTGAAGAAAGTGAGTGTCTTAAGCTGCTCTAAAAGCCGACTAGTTTCCATCGAAATTTGTGCACGAAAGGAGAATATCGCCTCTGCTCAAGGCTAAGCGCTGAGGCCAAGCCTTGCCAAGTAGAAACACCCTCCCAAGATCACCAATCTCCTTCCGGAACCATCTCTTGGACCCCATAAATAAGCGCCTTGAGACCTGAATTCGATTCCCGTACCTGGGTCCCATCTCTGGAGGCTTCTCTACCACGTGCCTCCATTGACAAAATTTCTATATAATATGACCATTGTTCGACTCATCAACCAAGTTACTTATGATGAGTCTCAAGGCGCCCTCATTATCTTTTCTGATCCCTTTTGGACCCGTGAACAAGCGCCTTCTGAGCTAAATTCTCTTCTTGTACCTGAGTACCAGTCTCTGAAGGCTTCTCTACCATACCATGTGACTCCATTGATACAGTCTCTATACAATATTTCCATTGTTCGAACCCATCGAACCAAGTTGCTTGTGATGACTCTCTCAATCGCCCACATTGCCTTGCTTGTTTGCTGATTGGAAACATCCTTTTATTGTTCCACTGAAAAAGGAATGCTTTTTCAGCCTCTGCCTTTCTGCATTCAACTCTATATAAGCTCCCAGCTTCAAGACACTGCGAAAATATCCGAAAATATCTTCCCTACTCCACCAGCTCCCTAGCATGAACCCCCAGGAATTCGAAGATACTCCTGATCGACGCCATAAAGAACCTGGTGCTGCTTTCAGCCGTCGGGATCCCTACCAGGCTATACGTGTTAAGCACATGTCTTTACTTGGAGACAGATGCATTTTCGAAAACATGCCTCATAACCACTCCGTCGAGCTCTGTCATGTCATCCCCAGGTCTGCAGTAGGTGATTTAGAACTGGTATGTCTCCCCCCGCCTCTTTGTATCTATTCTAAGGCATTTTCAGATGGAAAATCTGGAGTACCGGTGGGGACTCCCATTCAATAGTCTCAATCTTGACACCAGGTACAACGCGTTATACGGTACGCCCTCATTAAATCTCTCCCTCAGAATTGAAAGTAAAGCAATCTACAGCGGGAGCGAACGCTTCACCACTTATTTGATAACGGCGGATTTGCGCTTACTCCCTTCTGTTGAGGACCTCAGAGCGATGATGCAAGCTGTCGAAAATGAATCTGGTAGCAAACTACCTCAATATTTCAATGAGGTTGGTGACGCCTCATCTTTGACGCACTTGTGTCTGATGACTTTTGTGCCTTTTTTTATAGGCCGGCCGATACTACGACTATCAGATCGTCCCGCTCACAGCCAAGGACAGATGCGTCGCCATTGTCAAACTGATTGAAGGGAAAGAGAGCCCACTTAGGGCCCGCCGACTTTACCATTCACACTCATCCCTTCTCACAATTGGTTATCCGATCCCACATTCACCCCAACTTTGCTGTCGTCCACTATGGGATGCATGTGGCATCTGTGATGGGGAGCTCTTCTACGGCCTACGTTCACCCCCTCTCAGAGAGCGAAGCCGTTGGCCTTGCCCTCGAATTGTATTCATTGTACACTACAGCACCCCCAGAAGGTAGCATCGACAGGACCGACTTCCCTTTCGTTCACACTACCGACTCAGAGGCAGAGAAGTCTGACCCCAATGATCCCGACTACGTCATGAAAGCCCTGACGACTTCGACAGAGGACAACCGGTTCATAAGGACTCGCCAACATTACCAACTGGAAAGCCCGACCCGTCCTTCGGGCTCCAGTAATCGCAGCGGTGGTGGCAAGAACAGTAGTGGAAAGACAGCAAAGAGTGGTAAGAGTGGTAGAAGTGGCGCCAGCGTCGGCGATAAACGTCAACGGGGCTCTTGAATATAACCTAACTGGTACCTGCTTATCGCTATGCTTCGTCTCGCTTGTTTTCTGCCGGAGAATGGTTGTAAACTTAGACAGGCCATAAGCTGCGGTCAGCCCCTCACTGCAGGGGAATATTTGCTTGCAGACGAATACCATTCGCTTCGGCCGCCGTTGTAATATGAGCCTTTCTTCCGTCTCTCCTCTCTGTTGTTATACTTCCAGTTCAATCCCATCTCTTTCACTGGACAAGTTGCCCTTGTGTTCCAGTTTCCAGACCATGAATGTGTTAGGAAACGCAATTTCGCATTGTTCGCCGGAGGAACCGTGGATACCATTCCCACATTATTGTATTATTATTCTGACAATTAGGGAGTAGCTACAGTATTTAAGGAGTAAATAGTTCACTGTATTCCATAGTTCTTTCCTCCGGAATGATATGTCATTGAGCCTACGAGTACGCCCTGCGCGGTATCTCAACAGAATGTGAAATCCTGACCACGACCGTGCATTTCCAAGGAATTTGCTAAGGCGTGTGTGGTGCGCTTTCCCCCTCAGTTAGGAGCAGGTGTTTGACGGTACGTGAAGGAATCAACGCAGTAATAACCGCGTGTTGACAGACATCGTCCTCCGAGTCGTTATCATCTTGACTTGAGCACCGGGCATTGGTAATCATGGAATGCGCGGTCGGAGAACGGTCTGGGAGGTACTTTCACCAACCACCTATCCCAGATGCTGACCACCTTATCTGCGCTTTGCCTCTTGTTCTGTTGTGATAACCAGATATCTTCCATGACTTGGATTGGGATAAAGATGTTTGGGGGGTTTGCCTTCTAAAGCGTGGGTTAATGCCCGACTTGAAAAGCAAAGTCAGGGTCCTCCGTTGTCAAACGACCGCTACTCAATGTTTCTGACAGATATTCTGCGCAAGGTCTCTATTTAAAATTAAGTTCACGGTCGTTCACAGACGGGCAACCTTGAGACTCAGGTACCAGAAGCGCAGACTTAACCTCCTCCTTCGACGCGCCTCTGCTCTGGATATTATCGTCAGACATGGACGTCCAACCAATCCCCCCTTGAACGAAAAGGACAGACTTCGATTGCTCGCTTGCCTTTGGAGAAGGGATCGAACGAGGCATGACGCGCAGGTAGTTTGTCAAGACAAAAGGGTATGTATGTACAGGTGACAATTCTTACTCTATTTTCCTGTCGGCGTCTCCCGCAGAGGACGTGAGGGTTGGACAACTCCGAGCCCACGCGGATATTTGGTTTCGACTCCAGCATGAGCCGTCCAGGTCGATAGGTGTTGTAGGCTTTTCATCGTGCGACGAAGATTCATTCTGAGGTGCTGGAGAAGCTAAAACGGGTGGAGGTGGGCGTCGTCTACGCTTGGAAGCAGGATATGGAATACGGCGGGGGCGGGTGGAAACACTGTCCCCGTCCGATTCGCGGTCATCAATCGCCATGCTCCCCTCGTCCTCTTCCACATTCTTGGTCAAAAGCTCAGTGTTAGGATCAACATACGTGGGGTCAGAGGCGGCCTCTGAGGGTACCTGCTGGGTCCACCTACCCCATAATTTGACCACTTTGTGCACATTTGGCCACTGAGCGAGAACGGCTCCTCGAGACTCACGCCTCACAGCATTGAGCCAATAGCCAAGCATAAAAACCGCAAATTTCGGGTGGACGTGAGACGTAAGCGTCGGAAGCGTATGGAAGGGGTAGACATGATTCTGGAGATGTGCTGGCTTCAGAGGATGTTCGTTCTGCCGCGTCAGCCAGACATCTTCCATGTCTTCGATTGGGATGAAGGTGTATTTGAATGTCGCGTTCTAAAGAAGCCACATGTTAGCCGTCGCGATTTTTTGGACTGCAAGGCTGACACGCACACCATAGTCAGGGAACTTTTCTCGCATGTGAAGATAGCCTCCCGAGAGAAAGTCATCTAGAATGTGATCCTCCGGGAGAAGTCCCCACTGGCCCTTATCGAGCATCAACCTTAGGGATGCCCCGACTAATCCTCGTTAGGAAAATCCATTGAAACAGAAGTACCGTACACGACACACCAAACAGTATGTTCTGGCGCGTGTCCAGGTTCAATGTACCTCGACGCATTTTCCAGCTCCATTCCAGACAGGACATCTATAGAAAGGTTCTAAGTCAGTTCCCAGTAGTATAGAGTCAATGATCAGCTCAGCCTAACCAAGCGGTCATCGCCTGAGAGACGCCGAGGCATAACATGAGCAAGCTGAACACCACGAAGTTGCGAACAGTTCTCGATGAGGCATCGCTGATGGGTCGGACAGGCAAAAGTAGCGCGTGCAAGACTGCCATCGGTTACGCGAGGAATGTGGCCCATGTTTTGTGGGTGGTCGTCGACAAGGGCAGACGGAGGGTGGTGGAAGTACGGGTCCAGGAAACAGACGCGTTCGATGCAAGTGCGTGGAACAAGCGCCCAGGACAAGAGAGGAAGGACGCTCTCACGGAGATGATCGCATCGTTTTGTCATCCTCTTCTTCGAAAGTCCTTTGACCGTGACCAATCTCTCCCACATCGAGGGTCTTCTCGTGCCCTCTTTGCTCTCTATTCTGAATGAGCGGAAACCTGGCCATTGGATACTGCATGATGGCAATCATCCCTCATTAAGATTGGGCTAGAGCAGGTCCTGGGAGGGTACGCTAATTCTGCGCCAACGGTCGAATAGCAGACTAATTGAATGAATAGAGGCAGAGGTTCCCAAGGATGGTGGAGAATATCTAAGGGCAGATAAATGTGGAAGCATAGCGCGTCGAGAGTGTTCTGCGAGGGGTGGAGGAAGGAGCCAACGAGAATCAACGTCGTCCGGAGTCGCGATGATGCAGGGAAGACATTGTGGCAAACGCTCTGTTGGCTCGCTTCTACCCGACAAGGCGTTGGTGGAAGCATGATCAGTCTGCTGGGATCATCAGGTCCTATGTTCCTTTTGCCAGGTCAATATGTGTGTGGTAGCGATTCCCTTGGGTTCTTCTCACTTCAAGACGCTGGGCATCGCGCTCTACTTGTGGGTACACACCTTAGCGGATCCAAGCAAACGCCCAAAGTCGACCTTTGAGACCCACCGAGTAACTTCCCGCATCCCAGTCAGCAGCCTCAAAATCATCAACAGCGAGCGTCACGCTTCTTGATCGATGCCGCAAGGCTATTACAGATCCAGGTTCGTAGCCAGCCCTTCTGATGCTGCTATCAATCCGACCACCCGACGCTCAGCGCCTTCGAGGAGGTTGAGTTTCACATGGTTTGCCCCTTCCAGCAGGCGAACCATTTGGAGGCGCTATAAGCGTTGCACTAATCAGGGATCGGCCAAAAGAAGACTGTGATGAAAGGATGGATGGATTTGCCTGGACCGACTATACTAGGGATGTGGTCGCCAAATGCTCAAGGTTCGTCTGCTAGACTTTAGAATGAGCTCTTAGCTAATAATACGGTACTCTAGGTTCCACCTTCAAGGTTGAGCGTCAGCCAACCCACACCTGCATCTATGGCGGTGCTCGTCCTTGTCCTTCCAAGGGCCATCCCCTAAGACGAATGCCTGCATCCTGCCTGTCGGTCGGGACTCAGTCTCCTAATACTCTTTCCTCGAATACTGCGCGGTACACGGGCTGCCATCGTGGTTGATTTTGACGATACCACGTTGTAGGGTTCCAGGTCAGTTCGTGATGGATGTCCTTCTTGATAGGTACCAACGCTGATTGGACAGCCCGTCATCGCAGAACACTGCCCCGAAAAGGTCAAGCGATAGATGTGCAATGAAATTGCACCGCAGGCCTCGGAAGTACGCGTTTCTCAGGTTCAAAGATACTCCCTCATTGTCCATAGATAATGCAATGGCCATAAACTCAGCACTTATTTAGGGTGCGTATGTTCATCACCCAAAGGATACTTCGATTGACCGTTCCCGTTACAGGTATCTAACAAACGCTATCCTCGTGTAAACACAGCCGAAGTTTTATTCAATGATACTTCTTACCTGCCACTGCTTTTGCGTTCAATCACGGCGCGGGTGGGAGTTACTGGTTGGAGGCTTCTTCGTTCAATCGATTAGCCGTCCCCAGCACATGGCCGAACATTGGGAACTAGGATGTTTGATGAACACCGGGGTATACGAGGCTTTACATCGATTTGGGCAATCCTGTACCATCTTGACAGACGGGACTGCTAAATGGCGGCTTTCGATCGGGCCTTGAAGCTGGGTAGGCGGGATGCACTGCACCTTTCTGCAGACAGGCTGACTACTCTATGCATGGATGACCCCGTGTTGGAAGCCACAGCCTCGTGCAGCCCTCGTGCGTAGTTTCGGCGCTGGATCGAAGGTATGGGCGTCTAATTCATATGAGATCGTGAAATTCAATCGCCCACACCTTTGTTTAACAGCAGTCATTTTGTCGTCGAGCATGAGAAAATGTGCATCCCGGACCCTTTGCAAATAGACGCCAAACATCAATCGTTGACCGCGCTGTCAGCACGTTGCCTTCGACCTCGCCTCGGTATATAGGCGGTCGCCCTGCCCTAGTCCTCCAACTCTAGCCTTTCAGCGCTTTTCAAGAATGCAGCCGCTGGGGATTAGTTGCTCGTATTATCCAAAACTTCAGACGCTTTTCACCACGATGGTTGTACAGAAACTGGCTCAACATTTGGATGTATGCGAGGCCACTTCTTATCCGATGGTCCATCCTCCCGAGCTTCATCTCAAACATCGATATTGATGAGGAGAGGGACGCTGGCGTGGTCTCTCCGCCGACTCCTCTCGAGCCAGATGCTGAGGCATCATACCGGGATCGATGAGGAGCAATCGCATCTTGCGGGTAAGTCATCCGCAGTTGCCACATGCGCCTCATGCTCAGCGTTTTGTCCTTAGGAATCGTCGGCACCCCCAACGGCAATTGCCCACCGAATACCTGTTGACTTTGTAGTTGCAAAGATTCAAATGCTCCTGCTATACAAGTGAGTTCGAAGCTCGATCAAATGCGTTGAGCGACCAAGGTTTTACCGGAATCTTCCCAGACTTTTCTCTCGAATTCAAGCCGGGCGATGCGGACCAGTCTAGAGATGCCGACGTTTCCAGCCTTGTCTTCATGGGTGAGGGACCAGACCGAGTCTTATCCCTCACTTGTTCTCCATCGGGCCACTGGGTTTCCGAGGACAATGCATCTATATACCTGTGGGTGGTCCCCGGATTGTTACCAGGATACCTTTCAGGCTTACGCATTTCAGGTCAACAGGAAACGGAGAATGTACTGGTGGTACTGCGGGGTAGAGAGTTTGACGACGTCGCTATCGTCACCCTAGCCCACGAGGAGCTCCTCCAGCATGTGCTTGCAGGCGAGCAAGGGGAACAGAGTGAGTCTTTCAGCAGATGGTTATCTAGACCGTCGAGCCCATCGAACTTTAGTAGTGACCCAAAGAGCCGAGATGGAAGACTTACTCGACAACGCCTGCTGGCTTCTCTCCTGGGAGGTTGAGATGGTAGATGTCGACGCGAGCCCCTCGCCAACTTCTACCCAACCAGAAGCCGAAGTCACGTTGCCGTTTGGCGAGGAGCAGTCCGCTGACGTTGATGCGGCGTCCCTCCAAATTCCCGCACAGCCAGACGCTGAACATGTTACAATGTTTGACGAAGAGACATCTAGTTAGTCAGTGCAGTTACTGTGCATGTATTATGCTCAATGCTTTATCTCAGGTATCGTGATTGTCGACGATGACGCACCAGAAGCCATCAGTGTTGTGGTTGCAAAGACGAAAATGCTTCGCTATACAGGTGATTGCAATCCTCGACGCGGGGCTTCAGAAGGTCCTAATGTGAGCCCTCCAGAATTCTCACTTCAATACCACCCGGGTGATGGAGAAGAGCCTGGAGATGTCGACGTCTCTAACCTTGTCCTCACTGCGGAGGGAACCAGCCACACCCTCGCGCTCATCCGTTCCTCACCCGAACCACTGGACAGTCGAGAACAACACATCAATATGTCTGTGAGTGGTTTATGAGTCCATTGCGGAGGGCTTTGTAGGCTTACACTGTATAGGTCTGCACAAACAGAGGCTTTGGAGATGGTCCTGAGGGGCATAGACCTTTACGATGTTGCTGCGGTCACCCTATCTCAGAAGGAACTTCTTCAGCGATATATTCGCAGGAAAGCCAGGACTAAAAGGCGGGTCTTCAAGCGCATTCTCCTCTAAATCATTCCGCTCATCGAGCGATAGAAATGACCCGAAAGGGTTCAGATGGAAGATCTTTCTCTATACTCCGAGACCGGTCGATGGTTCCTCTCGTGGCAGATTGAAATGGTGGACATGGATGTGGCCCCCTCGCTAACTCATGCTCGAGCAGGTGCAGCTTCTGAAGCAGGGCTTGATGAGCAGCAGGGCTTGAGCGAACAAGAGGCCTTTTGGCTAAATCATTTTCAGCAACGCGCTCAGCTCAAAGAAGAGCAGCTTAGGATGGACTGGTACGTCGACACAGTTCGCGGGTGTTCCTCGCGCTCAGATCTGTACCCTAGACTTCGCGGTAGTCTACGCCCCTCCCGATGGCGAAACCAAGACGATCAACGAAGAGGTTACAAAGATAATAATTCTTACGGGGGAACATGACTGGGCCTTGCAGCTTGCGCCATCCTCTTCCAATCGATGGGAGATTGAGGCGGGTGTGTCCATTGCTATGTAAGCCCACTGTGTTTCTCCCGTCTTCCGACGCTCATAAATTATAATGGTCGTGTCGTTGCAGACCGACAGAGACAGAAAGTATGGCGGTAATCCTGCAAGACAAGGACTCGGAGGACATAGCTTTTGCTGCTTTATCCCACAAACAAGCTCTCGGCGTATGGACGAAAGCCTGCGATCCAGGAAGTGTTCGAGATGGTCTGTACTATCAACGCCTTTGTTTTTCTCTCTTTAAGTACTAATAAACCTACAGATTTCATCGGAGTTAAGATGAGCTCCCTGTTGAGCTCTGTCGGAAGCTGGCGGTTAGAGTGGAGGATTGAACGTGAAGATAAAAAAAACGATAGAGACGAAGGTCAGCCACTGATCCACGAGAGATTTCGTAGTCAACTGACAACGGGACGAACCTTTGCGCACAATAGACCTTGCTTCAAGATGGCAGAAACTTGAGGCCCTTATTCCCTGGGATACAACGGCAGAGCCGCCTGTTCAAGGCGAATCCACCCATCGCGTGGCGGCTTTCCTCGCTCAAGACGTCGGTCGTTATGGATCCAACCTGATAGCTCAACAATCGCTTACATTGTTGAGATCAAAGTCTGGATACAACCATGGCAACATCACCACTATTGAGGAGGCGATTGAAAACCAGCTGTCTTTCGCATTTGACCCACGAGTCGAACAAAGTGGGCAGATGCATGCAATTGCGATCAGCCATCTTGGGGCCATGTACCATGATCTGTTCAAGTGTACTACGCTGTCAGAAAACCTGGATCAAGCGCTTTTATTTTATCAAACCGCGGTTGAACGGAGCTCCCCACGATCTATTACCCATGCCGACTGCCTACATCGCCTCGCACAGGGGCACCATGCGCGCTACCAGAACACTTTCAATGTCGACGACGGTGCTAGAGCAATTGCTGCCTTGAGCGAGGCTTGCGCGTCTGCGAATTACAACCCTCGGTTGGCGGAATCTCGCCTAGACATTCTCTCTGGCTGGCTAAAGGGTTATGAAGGGGATGAGGTTGACAAAAGTGGCTTCGTTTCCGGGCTTGAAAAGGCTATAGCATGCCTGCGGAGAGTAGCAGAGGCTATCCACGAACATCCTACCCATCCACTCTTTTTCAAGGTGGGAACTATGGCCACAGTCGTTGCTGGCGTGTTTAGAAAACATTGGATGGAGGGGCAAACACTGGATGACTTAAACCAGCTCATCATTCATCAACGCCATGTTGTGTCCGTCCTCCGACAATCCTCCACAAGCCCTGACTACCCTCAATCCCTTCACGAACTATCAGAACTGCTCAAACATCGCTTCTGGCATACTAAAGAATCACAAGACTTGGATGAAGCAATTCTCGTAGAGAACGAAGCTCTTAATCTGGCTCCAACGCCACTCGACTACATCACCGTCGCCATCTTGGCCAATCTCCATTTCATGCGCTATGAGGAGTTGGTAGACTTTCCCTGATCTTGACCAATCGATACTCCTTCAAAGGCGGCTTGTCCATTCAACACTTCCAGACGACCCAACCTACAAACGTGCCCATTTTCTCTTTGCTGTATACCTGGGCGAGCGAATTTTAGCTTCAGCCACGATAGCCGACGTCGACGAAGTTCTGGCCATCGTTTCCGAAGGATTAGCAATCTCCCAAGAAGACTCGTATCGTATCTTCCTGTACAGGCGCACCCAGGCGTATGCATTCTATCAGAAGTTTCAGTTTACAGGCGACGCCAAGTATCTCAGCAGCGCCACTTCAGCTTTGGTCCAGTCAAAGGATTACACACCCGAGGACCACCCCCTCGTAGGCGATTCCCTTCATAATCTTCTTGCACCCGGATACTACAAGTCAATCCGCACTTTCGCCGATACGGAACATATGCACAAGATGGTTGCATCTGCCGAGAAATGTGTTGCAACAGTTCACACCTCCGAGGCCTATCACCAACTGGGCTACGCTCTAGGTGCTCGCCACACCTTTAGCAGATCAAAACGGGACTTGGAAGGTTCTCTTGACGCTCTGTCCACCAGTCTCCAGATGCTTGAAGCAAAAGGCAGTAGCCCTAGCCCTGAGCTCCTCCTGGACTTGAGTGATGCTATCACGTTGCTTGGGTTCCGGAAAACGGACAAGGCAGCTTACGAGCAACCTAGGGTGCTTATCCTCCGCGCGCTTTCCTGCTCAAGGGAGGCACGAGGACATTCATCATCGCGCTCTCGTCTCCCTCGTGGAGAACATAGGCATGGCGGTCAATCCGATGGAATGGACCAACCATTCCGCAAAGGATTGGCCAGATATGATTGACCCAATCAAGTCGGACCTGAGCCTCAGTCTGGTAGAGATGGAGGGATTGATGCGCCGGGTCCCACCCTCTTTCCCCCCATTATATGAAGGGACTAAAAGTGATGTCCGTGACGCAGATGCTCCATGCAGTTTGGGCCAATGATCGTCAAGCGGTAGAGGGGATTCTGCAGCACGCGAAAAGCAGTCACGAAGATCATTCAGGCCACAGCTATCACGATTGGCTTTCCCTATCTGTATATCATGTCTGGCCAGCGCGAGTTAGCCATCCAAGAGACACGACTGGCAGCTTTGGACCCGAAGAGCGCAATTACGGCTCGCTTCGAATGCGCCCAAGACATGGGTACAACTCTATGGAGATGACGATGTTGAGAATTCTCTTGAAGCATATGACACTGCCATTGGGCTTCTGGCGATGATGATGGGACTGGGGCAAACGTTATCAGAACGACACAGACGCCTCACGGATTTTGCAGAAGGCGACCACTGGTCTATCGATGATATCCGGATTAAATTCAAACATGGGAGTGAAAATCTTTCCTCGCAAGGAGTAGCTAACGCGGTGCAGTGCGACCGCATGGAGAAAGCCGTGGAATGGCTCGAACAGGGAAGATGTCTCGTGTGGAATCAGCTACAGACACTTCGCACGCCGCTACATGATTTGGAGAGGTTCGATCCTCAGTTGACGCAGCGTATCGTGCGTGTTTCAAAGTGTTTGGAGAGCGGAGACCCCGAACACGGGGGGGCAGATGAACTAGATTCCCTGGCCAAGGTTGCCTTAGAGGAAGAATCAGCATCACAGGCACAAGCAATCAGGGAGTGGGAAGACCTTCTTTACCAAGCCCGCCAGATCCCCGGCTTCGAAGATTTCCTTCGTCCAACCCAATGCTCCACGCTCCTCCAAAATCTCCCCGAAGCTGGCCCTGTTGTGGTTATCAATGCAGATGAATTGCGTTGCGACGCAATAGTGCTAGTGCGCGGTTTGGACGAGCCAATATTGGTTCCGCTTCCAGAAATATCTTACTTAAGGGCAAAGGGGATGCAAGAAGATCTGAAAGCAGAGCTGGCGGCGGGGCTCCTACGCATGCGAGAGAAGACCAGAGAAGACCGTGTTGTAGGGCAAGAGAGCGATGGATACAGCGAGCGATTATTGAGACCAAAGGAAGTACGCCCCCGCCGTGAAATTTCTAACACTGAATCATTATTGGGGGAATTATGGGAGGCAGTGGTAAAGCCCGTGCTGGATGCCCTTGCATTCACCGTGAGCTCCCACCACATATTTTGGCAGTCACCTTTCCTGACTTCCCATTCCCGCAGACAAAATCGGCCACACCTACCGCAAGGATCTGGTGGTGCCCAACAGGACCTTTCACATTCCTCCCTGTCCATGCAGCTGGCATCTATGGTCGAGGGTCATCATCTATATGTCTTGCGGACTACGCCGTCTCGTCGTACACTCCCACCATATCCGCTCTGACGGCGCGGGTGAGAGAGAAACGGAAGGTCAAGGTGGGCGACGGCCGACTTCTACTTGTCAGTGTTCCAGAAGCAAAAGGGCAAACCTGGATCCCCGGGACGACGACCGAAGTACGAGACCTACGTGACCTTGCGTCGGCCCACGAAATAGATCATCTCTGGCTAGAAGGTGAAGAAGCGACTGCAGAGAGAGTTATGGAGGAAATCTCACAGTCCAGCGTCGTCCACCTCGCTTGTCACGGATCGCAGAACGCTGCTCATCCTATGAGGAGTTGCTTCTCTCTACATGACAAAAGTCTCGAACTTTCGACCATCATCAAAGCCAACCTCAAGAACGCCGATCTCGCCTTCCTGTCCGCCTGCCAAACCGGGACTGGGGACGAGAGACTCGCAAATGAAGCTGTTCATCTCGCGGCTGGGATGCTTGCAGCTGGATTCAAAGGCACTGTCGCAACCATGTGGGCCATCAATGATAACTATGCTCCGAAGGTGGCAGAGGATTTCTACAAGGATCTTCTCGAGAGGGGAAAAGAGAAAGGAGGAGGGATTGATGGGGAGGACGCTGCGTTTGCTTTGCACTACGCCACACAAGAGTTAAAGAAGAGGCTGGGTGGGGCCGAGAAATCGTTCTTGACCTGGGTTCCATACGTACATTACGGACTTTAAGGGTGTTCTCTTCTCTTTCCGGTGTCATTCTTCGAGCATCTTCGCGTACCACTTACTATATGTTCAGATTTCCCATTTTCTATTTCCTTTTCAACCAGGGGTGCTTCTCACTTCGATTTCTTTCTGGACGTTATGTATTCTAGTGCATTCGCTGGTTCATGACGTTATGACTCCTCGTATATACCTATGACTGAGCCCTTTCCACATCCGTATACTTGTATCCTCTCAGTCTTCTGTACTCAGGCTAATGAATACTCCAACACGTTTTTGTACTATGTGGTCACTGTGGTGTTCGCAAATTTGTACTAGTTACCGTCCAGTCTCTAATCAAAGGCATCGATGTCATTACAAGTATTCCAACGTGGCTCTTCACCGACCTTGCACTCTCCCGCCCGTCGTTCCTTTCGACATGATAATTCCACCACACGCCGCCAAGCGCTTTGCACCCAATTATTAGAGAGGTTGCGCACAGCCACGAGGTGGCTCCTGGCTGTTGCGCAGTGACGCGCGTGGCTCCGACGGTGGTTCGCTCGCGTCGTGTCTACGGGCACCGCAAGGGCTGCTGGGCCTTATTTGGGTGCCCGACATTACTATGTTAAATATTCGAATGAGAAATATCACGCCAATCAGCCTGTGAAAGCCAGAACTGGCAAGTCGTAGTCGACTGCTGCGAGCAAGCCACCATCAAAATTCCGGAACCCGACACTATGCCTTGGCCGAGAACATGCAATCCATTGGGCGAGCGCGCTCTGAGCACGCTCTGAGAATTCGTGGGACTCGAATGATCCGCGTGATGGCTCTGCGGCATGGCCCTGCGTCCCTTCGCGTATTCATGATCAAGAAGCGGCTTTAATTACTATACAGCTATCTAAAACTGTAGTACTACCATGCGCAAAAGAGGCACCCAGTACCTCCGACATCGACCAACTCTCGACTAACTCTGATACCCTGTATCTGGCTGCTCCCTGGCCACCACCACCGTTCACATCTTCACCTCCCCACAAATCATTAGCAAACATGACCACTACTCCCTGCCCACTGAAGCCACTGTTACTTACTGCATAAAATCGGCTTCTGAACCTCCGATTTTATTACTTGCACCCGCTGGGTAACCGCTCCAAGATTTGCCTCTTGAATCCCGTTTAATTCTTAATAATAAAATTGTGCTTGGCCCCGGCCCCCAGAGATGCTAGCTATTCATCCCTGGCCATCTCATCGTGCCCTTCAACATCTTTCTTTAGTCTCCTCTAGTGGTAGGCAATGTACACATCTTATCATTAGCCAAATAACATCCTTTTTACTCTGACCGTGATTGCGTGATTTGTGAGAGAATCAAGGTCGTCATAAGGTACTGGCACGACTGGGACTCAATAACCCTCCCTGTACTCTTCTTTCTTATTGTTTTTATGCCTTCGAGTGCTCTCGTAGTACCTTTTCCCTCCTCTCTTAAGCAGATGTCCAACGGATGTCAGCCTCTCTGTCGCAGTGGACACAGGACAGGGGCTTTGCAACAGTTTCGGCACAAGCCGACAACCGCGCTCGGAGCACGCTTGCCCAGCAGACGCGAAACTCTGCCTTGGCCTTGTCGGAAATTTCCCAGATGCCTTATGAGGAAAGGCGCATCATAATGCCTCCGGCGCCCATTGTAAGGCGGCTCGTAATGCCAGGGGCGGCCCGATAATGCTTATCTCATTTTGTAATGGTTGATTCAATCTCATCAGGCCTGGGTCCCATCATAAGGCTTCACCTGGGCCTTGTGAGGTTGACGCGCGTGTGAGCCC
Organism: Coprinopsis sp. MPI-PUGE-AT-0042; assembly: GCA_020736565.1. Taxonomy (NCBI): domain Eukaryota; kingdom Fungi; phylum Basidiomycota; class Agaricomycetes; order Agaricales; family Psathyrellaceae; genus Coprinopsis; species Coprinopsis sp. MPI-PUGE-AT-0042. The sequence continues at coordinate 5,435 of JAHBOF010000248.1, read as the reverse complement.
AAGTCATCACGAAAATGCTTCGCTTCTTCTCTCGAGCCCTCACCCGCCCGGTGCAATGCCGCCTTCCAGGGCTGAAGAAAAGGTCACAAAAAAAACCAAGAAACGGTCTCGTGCTCCCGCTCAGGATGTTCAATGCGAAGTTTGCTTGGAAACGTTCAAGGCCAATGGTATTGCTCAGCATAGGCGAGCCCATCGTCGGTGTGAGGCTCAGGGCGGGATTGAGGCAGAGATAGAAGCCCTTCTTGGCGGTCCACAGGCGCTGGTAGCCACCGCACTCGAGAGGGAGCATGGAATAGCAGGTATTCCTTCTCCCGGACTGCTTCAAGTGAAGCTGCCACTCATCTTGATATCCATCAGGTCCTTCCCGAAAGCGACATCAAAAGGAGAAGCGCTCGAGTCGTGTTGCACCGCAGAATTTGGGTGAGTGCTAGTACCATTTTACTCTCTTTACTCTATCTCATCTGTTCCTCAGATGTACTCCAGCAACACCATGCCGAAGATGAGCAGAATGACGGCGGGATGATCGATTTTGGCGATTGCGCACCTATGGTTGCCCAATCAGGTGCGTACTTCAACAGCCAGCTATTAGAATACAATGCGCATGTCATGTACATACGGTTCCACTCTATCTCCCTTGTATTCTCTTTGCTCTTGTTCAACGAACAATAGCCGGTCTATATTTAGAACAATGGACTCTCACTACTACATTGTACTATATCGTTCTATTGTTCTCCCTTGTTACTTATTGTTCTCTTATTTATGGACAACTCTATTGTACTCTTAAGCTATTGTACTTACACGTATATAAGTAGCTACTGCAAGTGACTAGTTCCTTATCGAACTATCTCCCACTTGCAGGTACGTCTCAGAGCATGTCTATTCTTTATTCTCTCTAATCTTATCGAACTATCTCCCACTTGCAGTGTGATCTATTTGAGGTTTTAATAGGTTATGAGCCCTGGAGCACAGTGCTAAAGACTAGTCATCAACGCACAGCTACCACTCAACCTTTCCTCTCTAACGTTCAGTCAAGCCTACCCTTGGTAGCATCGTCTTTCGACATCACTGTCCACTGACACGGTACAGAGCACCCAGCTTGTCTCACAACTACACTTGTGGTTGCTTGAACAGCTATTCTATCTCTTCACCTCTTCACACGGACGGCTTCGTCCCCCTTCTCGTTTATCTCACACGTCCTTCGCACGGCGTTCGCCACATTGGGAGTACTCTCCCTTTAGAACACTGAACGTATCCGGACTGGTCCTGATCCTTACTGGGAAAAGGTTACCGCGAGAGGTTGAGAACACTAGGTTCAAAAAACCACGTAGGAGATAGCAGACCACCAACAACATTGCATCTCGAGCGAGAGAGTTGGAGAACGGTGCAACACCCGGGGTCTTATATATATAACTACAGAAACGTATAAGCCACTACATACTTCACGTTCGCTTGCCCACGTGCACATTGCTTTACCTTACCGTTTTGCTTTTGAACCCTTTTTACTACCTACGCTCATACCATGTCGACGACCATCGTCAACCCTCTTTCTCCTGCAACCGTCACTTGATGGAAGCAGAACGTGATCAACCACGCACTCACTATCAATGCTCGCGACATCCTGTCCGGCAAAGAAAGTGTGCCAGATCGCGATTCATCTGACAAAGATGAGAGAAAGGCATGGGACAGTTATCGGAAAAGGCAGACGGCCCTCGCAGGCTTCATCCGCCAGAATCTTGACAGTGCTCAAACTGACTCGATTCTCCGAGACATCGAGGACGACTCTGACCCAAAGGCTCAGTACGACGCCCTTCTAAAGTACTACCAACCCCAGACCGCTCAGTCCCGCACTGCAGCCTTCCAAGAACTCCTCACTGCTCGCAAGACAGATGACGAGTCCTACAGCGATTTTGGTTCGCGCATCATTGCCCTTGGCCAGCAGATCAAAGACAGGCTCCCCACTCTCCACAAATACACCAAGGAAACTACATACGCCAACAACGTCACAGCAGGAACTGCCTCTGGCGGCCCTTCCACTGGACAAATGTCGATCATGCTCACACCATCTGAGTTCAAGGAGTTCTACTCTGTCTACGATGTTATCCATGACATCATGTCTGCTGTCGCCATTATGGGTCTTCCCCATGATGAAGACTCCAAATACCTTCGCAACACGCTCACCCACCTCGACACCATCAAGGGTCCTGACCAGATCCTCGATCATCTCCGCACTGCTGATGTTTCTCGCAAGAACGACGAACTTGCTGAAGAAAGCTGCCAACGCTGCCTCCGGCCCTTCAAAGAAGAAGAAGTCTCCTAACAGGAGGAAGAAATCTTCCAAAGCTCTCGCCTCATCGTCTTCGACTCCATCTGAGAAGAAGAAGTACAGGTTCACCTGCAAGGAGCATGGTGATAACAACTCGCACGATGACGACCATTGCATTGCGCAGTTGAGAGAGAAGAGCAAGAAGAGGAGCAAGGCCAATGTCGCACAGGAGGATTCAGACTCTGACGACGAACTGGATGCCGACCAACAGGCCTTGATGGCTGGAGTTGCACACATCGCAAGTAAACCCCAACTTCGTACTCGAAACATGACTGCTGACAGCTCGTGGAATACAGACTCGGGTGCTACCTCACATATGACCCCACACCTCAACTGGATGCGCAACATGAAGAAATGCAAGATACCCATCACACTCGCAAATGATCATGTAGTTTATGCACGGGGTCGAGGCAACGTTGTATTTAAACCCTCAGGCAACTGAGAGTCTGTCATCTTCGATAATGTACTATATGTCCCATCGCTCCGAAACAATCTATTTTCCATTCTCTACGCTGTCAAAAGGAACAGAGCCCGAGTCGTGATAGAAGGCGATTCACTCGACTTCTCAAAAAACGGGAAAGAACTCTTCACTGCCAGCATCATAGGCACTACAGGCACACTTGACGGCATCACACTGGGGAATAACGAGCAGGCATTTGTCGTTGCAGCAGACAAGTCCATTTGGCACGAGCGACTAGGGCACATTGGGAAAGACCGTCTCGACAGGCTTCTTTCACAGAACCTTGCAGATGGCATTGTGGTCAAACCAGGGACGGAAGTCAACGACTTCTGCGAAGCATGCATAGCAGGAAAGCAGCATCGCCTGCCATTCCCAAAGGTATCCCAGAACCGCTCCACTGAGCTCCTTGAACGGGCACACAGTGACCTCCACGGTCCTCTTCCTCGAACCATCGATGGCTATCTCTATTGGATCACATTCACAGACGAGAGCAGCCGGATAAAGGGGGTGTACAACCTTAAGAAGAAGAGTGAGGCCTTTGCGCGATTCAAGGAATGGGTTGCTGAAGTGGAGTTGGCAACAGGCAAAAAGCTCAAGGAATTTATGGAGGACAAAGGAGGTGAATTCATGTCAAAGGAATGGGACGAATGGATGAAGGCACGGGGTATCAAACGACGCCACACAGTCAAAGGTACTCCTCAACAGAACGGCATCGCAGAACGACTCAACCGCACTCTAGCTGAGGGGGTGGTCGCCATGCTCAATCACGCAGGACTGCCAGTTAGTTGGTGGAAAACCGCTGTCCTCTACTACACCGAAATCCTGAACATTACCCCAACGTCATCTATTGCTGAGAAAACCTCACACGAAGTCTGGAATGGACGGAAACCCGATCTCTCTATGTTCAGAGTATACGGGTGCAGAGCATGGGTAAACATTGCACGGAAAGATCGCAAAAACCTTGACTCCCATACACGACCCTGCATCTTCATTGGGTTCGCAAAGGGATATAAGGGATGGCTATGCTATGACCCAGTAAGCCGCAAGGAGATTATCTCTCGCGATGTTATCTTCGATGAACGCTCTTTCCCTGGTCTATCAACCAAGAACAAAAAGGTTGACGTTCCACCTGCCAAGTTTTCCGACCTCTGGTTTCACAAAGACGATAGCAATGACAACGACGAACATCAGTTGTTGATCTTATCTTATGTAGATTAGATTCGACTCGCGACTCTCGCGACTCTCCGACTCGGACTATCTCCGACTCGGACTCTCCTAGATATATTCTAATGAGGCTATGCGATACCTACAGGATTCGTCATTCTTTCGTCTTCACGACTCATACTGACTCATACATACATGTGACTGCTTACACTGCTCTATTATTAGTACGCTCATTTATGTATATAAGGACGCTGGTAGCTACACTAATCTCTATCACTTTAACCTACCAACTAAGCCTACAAGCTACTCGGTAAGACCTACTCGCTAGTCGCAGTAGTGTTCTTCAGGTTATGAGCCCCGAAGCTCTGTAGTTGCGCTGTAATGGCTGCGCTACAAACTTGGTTGGCGCTGTAATGGCTGCCTCCATAGACTGCTACAAAAGTCTGCGCTTAATCGCTGCGACTATGCATGTCTAACCAAGTGGCTGATAGGTCGAACCTATGCCTTTACTCTGCGCTGTCATGGCAGTAGAAATCTGCACTGTTATGGCGGCAGAATGGGGCAAAGAATGCGCTGTTATGGCTGCCTTCTTTGATTTGTGATATACGTTGCTGACGAACTTTGCTTTGACAGATCTCAACAATCAACAAATGTCTTCCAACAACGCTCACAACAGTATCCCCATGCTCGATGGAACCAACTACCTGGATTGGGCCATGCGTGCGGAGCAATACCTCCAAATGCAACGTCTCTCGTCCTACATCGATGGTACTCGCCCTGAGGGTGCCGCTTCGGATGCCACTGCGGCGGAGAAGCTGGCTCAGGAAGAGAAGATCGCGAAATGGGACATCGACGATGACCAAGCCATGGGAGCCCTCCTCCTCCGTATCAACAGAAACGTCTGCGCCCAAGTTGCGGGCAAAGCGACGACGATGGAGTTATGGGATGCTCTCAAGGAGCTTTACGGTAGTCCGGGCAACGCCGCGATCTTCGCGGATTTCTCCCGAGCAATCAAGTTCCACATCGGAACTGGAGATCCTCGCCCTGCGATCGCCGAGCTCCAGAACTACCTGGGTAGACTTGCTACGAACAACGTCTCGATCGATTCATTCATCGAGGCGATGATTCTGATCAGCAGCCTTCCTACCAAGTACGACAACACCGTCGCCATCCTTCTTAACAAAACAAGAAGGATCTCACCTTCGAGACCGCCGTCAAAGCCATCACGGCCGAGTACGATCGCGTCGCCAATCCGGCTACCCTCAACAAGTTCACTGGCATCAAGAGAGGAAAGGGGGAAACCCTAACTTCCGTCAGCAGCAACAGGGGCAGCAGAAGGATTCCGGCAACTTGGGTAACCAAAACCCGGGTTCTTCCCAGTCCAAGGGGAAGAAGCGCGGATCCAAGGGTGGTACAAGAAGAAGGAGAAGGAAAGGAAGTCGCAAGGTCATAGCTCCCACATGGTACAGGCCGCCTTCTTAGGTGACC